>SKCR01032112.1:0-115454 GCA_019454045.1 Zanthoxylum bungeanum
AATATTCTTACTGGAATATGTGATCTATATCAGGCGTAGTATACGTTGTATTGCGTATTTCGATCCAGTATCAGATGTCACGTGCAAGGCCTGGTGCTGGAATTATGTCTGCCCCGTACGAAACACATATCGGATCTCTGGTAACTAGTTCTATTATCGGATAATCATGACCTAGTCATATTATCCCGATGACTGCAGTACATAAGTGCACCAGTTTCGTATCCTACGTGATCATCATCTCCACTATGACTGAGTGATACTTCCATCTCAACATCACACCCAATACACTACGATTCTCAATATACCTAGAAGGGGCGTACACAGAACCTGTTAAAGCCCTGGACGACCAAAACAAAGTATATTGATTATCGCAAGTATTAGCGGTGCAAGTCTCAGGTCCAGACCAAATACACCTACCCTGATTCGGACTTCCATAGACACATAGTCATACTACCAATGGAATTCCGAGGGGTCTATCCAGAGCGAAGCTGTTTTCGTACCATCGATAAACACAACCTTCTATTACACTTGCATGAGTATCATATACCCAAATAAATGAGAACTATGTCGTTATGCTCCCACAACGCGCACAAGTGTAATACTAGTCTATTCCACATTATCGATGTCCAATCTCGATAATACTACGACTTGGGATATTTAATGATTAAACCTTCGTGGATTGATACTGTCTCATATCATCTCAATCCGGAACTAATCATATGGACCTTTCTTCATTTATACATCTTGGTAATCTAATTACAAAAGATAAAAGAGCAATTTCCTTTGTCACATAGTTAATTTGTACAACAACACCATGGTATGTACAAATAGTGATGCTATGGGTGATAACTATCCAACAATCTCCCACTTGGCCTATAGCCAATCACTCAAGTGTCCTACACCCGAACTATGTACGGTTCGCTCAAACTTCTGCTGAGGAAAGGCTTTCGTCAGCGGATTTGCAGGATTATTATTTGATGCGATTTATTCGATCATCACATCGCCACGATGTATGATCCAAACGAATCAGATGAAAATTTGAAGTATATATCTGGATCATTGATGAGACCATTAATTCTTTAGCCTATGCTGTAGCATTGCCCAGCTGCTAACGGAACTACTCCTATTATCAATCCAGAAGGCTTCTATTGCTGCCTCAACTGCATCAATACCCCTTTTATTGTTTTTTCGGTAACAGTATCTTGCTTGGAAGATTTCCAACTCACTGTTCCGTTATTCAAACTTTATAGTACCATTATTGCGACTTATAGTCGTTATTATCGGTTAGGAAACTTGCAGTAGTGAACCTAGTCACTTCAAGTTCTTCTTCTTCATAGTATAAGACATCATCCTTAGTTCCTCTAAGATACTCAATGATGTTTTTAACATCAATCCAATGACTATCACTTGGATTGGCCCGATGTGACTACATATGCTCAAAGCATATGAGACACCAGGTCGCGTACATTTATTTCAATGTAGGAGTTCTCAGAGAGTATTAACAACTTTAAATCTATCCCAGTAGATCTTTATTCCTAGAATAAAGGTTGTTTCTCTTAAGAATTCTACGGAGAATTTTCATGAAAGCCAAGCTTTCACTGATTGTATTATGGGAAATATCATTTCCAAGAAATGATATGTCATCATTACTTAGGACATTCATTGTCAGTGAGATCCCACTAACCTCCTTATATACACAAGAATCATTTTTTGTTTTGAATTAAATCATATACCATTATGATTACATCAAAACGATAGTTCCAAGAACACTATGCCTGCTTCAATCCATAAATGGATCAAATAACCTGCAAACCTTGTTTGCTAGTTTTGGTACGACAAAACCGTCAGGATGTTGTAAACATCCTCCAAAAGGTTTCCGTTTAAGGAAAGCGATTTTTGACGTTCAGCTGCCATATTTCATAAATGAAACATGCAGCATCAGCAAGCATTATCCAAATGGATTTACCATGGCAACAGGTAAAAGGTTTCATCGTAATCGACACAATGTTGATAACGATACCTTTTCGCTACAAGCCCAGCTTAGTACGTTGGTATGTTGCCTTCCATGTATGTCTTCATTGAAGACTTATATAGTACCAATAGGCATAATGCCTTGCGGTACATCAACTAGTATCCAAACTTAGTTGATATACATGGGATCCATTTCGGACATCATGGCACTTTGCCATAATAGGGAGTCGATACCTTGTATCATTTCCTCATACGTAGTCAGTTCGTGTTCCTCAATAAGATTGACATCTTTATGAGGTGAGATCAGAAACCCATACCTCCCAAGTTGTTTTCTGACACTCTCCAACTTACGCGGTTCTTGTGTATTCGAAGATTATTGGTATAGTTTCATCCTTGATGAACTATTTGTATTCCATTAAGGACTCGGTGCCTGGAACAGTATTACTCCGATTTTCATCGAGTTTTACTTTCCTCTCACTTACCACTGCATATAGGTATTCCTCTTAGGAAACCCGCATGGTGAGCAACAATTAAATTGTTCTCTTGTGAGTTGTATAAGTACAATACATGGTTTCCCAAGGATAACCTACAACTTAGGCACTCATCCGATTTGGGTTCTAGTTTGGTATCATCCAAACCTATGCCTAGAATTCCCAAATCTTCAGGAATGAGAAAACCCAGTTTCTTTCCTGTTCATATCTAATATGAAATCTGTCAAACAGATTTTATGGAACCTTATTCAAAATAAGTTTTGCACTGTTAATGCGTATCCGTTGAAGGAAATGGTAGCTCAGAATGACTCATGATTAACCATATCATGTCCAACAAAATTCGGTTTCTCTGTTCGGACACACCGTCAAACTGACGTGTTCCGGGAGGAGTCCTCATTGAAAGAATAATATACTCTATCAAGTATATGAGAAACTTATTGCTTAAGTATTTTCATCATGGTCTAACCGTGATGGTTTAATACTTTAGCCGATCTGTTTATCTATTCGTGTCGAAACTCTTTGAATTCATCAAAAGTTTCTTGATCCGTGTTTCACAAGAAACACATAACCATAACGCGATGCCACATCCGTAAAGGTCACGAAACATTCATATCCACCTCTAGCCTAGCTAGATATGGGCCCACTTACGTCACTATGAACGAGGGCTAACAGATCGGTGGCACTTGCACTTTTACCAAGTAAAGAGTGTTTTAGGCACTTTGCCTAATAAACTAGATTCGTAGACATCATTTGAATAGAGTCAAATTTTTCCTAGCACCCACTCTTCGAAAGTGTGGATATACGAGTCTTGTTAATTGTGTCCCAGACAACAATGCCACATATAAGTCTCAACTGATTAAATCAGTTTGAGCTATTTGTTTGTCATATTATACGTTTGAGATTTATTTATATTCAAAATATAAATACTATTATTCACATCTAATGTGGTTATCTAAATATCATCTTTATAAAATAAAACACTTTAGTGTTCTAGAATATAAAGGTAGCCTTGATATAGAGATAATGTTTCTAGTCAAACTAGTTACATTATAACAGTTTCCTAATTTAAGTACATACCATAAGGTTAGTTCCTAAACTTAGGTTTCTATGGTTAAAACAGCGACAGTTGTCCCGTTTTCGACTCGTAGGTAAATCTCAACTGAAGTCAGTATTCTGCTAACCAGCAGATTCTGCACATCAATGTATATTTGTGTATCACACTTAGTATCTAAAATCCAATTTTAATACTAGTAGTGAACATATTTATGATAAACATATTTGAAGTCAGAGCCTTACCCGTCTTCAAGTCCTTCATGTCTACCTTGTCCATACGGAAGTCACGCTTCAGTGACCCCGTTTGCCACAATTTAGGCAGACATCTTAGGATATGTCCTTTGTCTTCCCAGAAGATTATAATGACTTTGCCTTTGCCCCTTTTCCACACCCCAGAAACTTTTGGCCAAGCCTTGGCCTTCTAGAATGTCGAAATAAGATGCGTCTTGCGCTTCTTGCCTTATTGCAAACTCTGGTTTTGTCTCATTGAGTATAGCCATTAACTCTCCAAGAGTTTACTATTGTAATATAATACTTCTAAGATCTAAAGATAGATCTATGAAGATCCTTCAATTTCAATATCATACTATAAGGATCTAATCCTTAGTTCTGACTAAGAAATTAAGGAGTCTATTTGGCAAGCTTAATGGATTAAGCATTAAAGTTATCATCACATGAATATTCCAAATATCATGTTCAACTATTTGCTTAACTCTGGGCTGAGGCCTAAGATGTTATTTTATCAAATAAAGTAACTTCTTAGTTTCCAGGACTATCCTGAACTTTTATTCCAAATCTGAAAAATAAAGCCGTTTAAAAAACATTTTCACCCAGGATTATGTTTTAAACACTAATCTTTCATTTATCTTGATTGCTATAGTCCAACTACCCAATCAACGATTTCAGGTACTATTTAATATAATGATTACTATAGTCCAACTATATAATCAACTATAATTTAATTGATTAAATTCAATTATATTGATTACTATAATCCAATTATAAAATCAACTATTAATTGAAATGGTTAATTCAAATATATTGATTACTATAATCCAATTATAAAATCAACTATAAATGAAATTAGTTAATTAAATATATTGATTACTATAATCCAATTATATAATCAACTATAAATGAAATAGTTTGAATACAGTCCAACTGTTTAATTTAAAACAACAATTAATTATTAGTCCAACTAATATATTAATGTTACGACGAAAAATTTGAAATAAGCGCATATGGCAAGTAACTAAACGAATATTCCAAATTTAATACTTGCCTCCCACTATTTTTCGGCGAGCCTCTAACCCTCTGTTGAGTACTCGGGAAACCTTGTTTCCTAGTGGGCTAGGATCCCGTTAAATAACACACAATCTTGACTAGGCCAACAAATTGTATGATAATTAACTAGGTAGATCTCTAAGATCAATTGGAACCCATCCAATTCCTAGATCTAGTAGGTGGACATCCAAGTCCGAAACATATATCCTATATATGCCAATATATCCAATATATTGCCTAACCTTTTTCCTCTGAATCAACTAAGCCTTGGCTTTGGCACAACAAACTTAGTGATCCTAGTTAAGCGGAACCCATTGACCATGGAAAGCTTCGTAATCAATGTCAATGGACAAGAAGTGATCTTGACTTTGGCCAACAAATCACAACTTGGACAAGACACCGATATGGAACAAAGCCTTCATGATTCAAACACATCCGCGACGGACAAAGGTCTTGACTTTGGCCAACAAACCAGTGCCAGTCTTGGATCTTGAGTAAGAATCACTCAATAGAAGGAAAAACGCTTAATATGTGTTGAGGGTTTTTCGCGTAATTGGCAACCAATTAATTATCTTTGTTAAGGTCTCATCATCATACACCCTTAAACATGCATTCTAAATACATAATAAGGCGCATATAAATAAATATAATAATGATATGCGAATGGATACTTAACACATTGTTCCTAGAACAAATCTCTCCATTTCCTCTCTCCCGCTAGCATAAGTATTACTTCTACCCAATTACATAACACTTCTAAAGAAACCTCATTTACATTGAGGGGAATAGGTGAGAAGAGAAATACAAAGAGTAAGGAGGTAATAGGCAGGACACGCAGGTCCAATTTAATAAATTCTAAATTTATTACAACAATTTCCAAAATTGCCCTCACCCATCTAATATCCATCCGATATGCATTATTCATACATCGCATCCATGTATTCACACAAGCATGTTATGAATCAATCTAATCCAATTAATTAATCTAAATATTAATGACCATCCAATGTTCAAACAACGATTTGATTTTGCGCGAGTCCAACTCATTTTGCGAATAAGTACTCAAAGTACGAATTCATGAATTATATCAAACTACAACATTAAATCCAATTTAATTTGCATTTAATACTAATTCATTATTTAATTCCAAATTAAATATTTACACTTTATTAATGAACCTTTAGCGACTTAGATTCTAAATCTAATCTTTACGGGTCTCAAAGCCCGATTAACATCCAATGTTAATTTAATTAAAATCCAATGGACTTTTAATTAATTTCTTAAGGCATGGACTTTTGGTCAATATGGGTCAAACCCAAATACCAAAGCCCATTTATGGAATCACCCTTATATGCCAAGAAACCAATTTAGGCCCATTAGGCCCAATTAAAATTAATGGTCCATTAAGTCATAATTGGACTTTATGGAAATGGTTTTGGGCCCAATTGGATCCAACCAATTAGCCTAAACCAAACTTGGCCCAACCAAGCTCATTAAGCCCAATTTCAACTTTTACAAGCCCAATTAATTTAATTTCAAAATTCCAAATTCATAATTAAATTAACCAAAGTGTATGCCATAATTAATTAACCAAATTAACATTTCCAAAATACTAATTCACTCATTTAATTATGCTCATTATCATCAACACATGTCCAACACATTTGAATCAAAAAATCACATCATTTTACATGCTTCAAAGTCTCGGTATTTTGGGGTTTTTCATGTCCGATTCGGTTTCAATCCAATTAAATCCACAATCAAATTACCCATTGTTTTCCAACTCATCCAATGATCAAAAAACAAAAAAATACCATGACTATAGGACACTTCAACCATTCGGCCAAGCCAATGGATTTGGGGAAAATCAACCCAATTCAATTTTCACAAAATTGATCACAAACAACTCCAAGTCATTCATATACAAGCATGCAGAAACAATCAATTTCACTCAAACATGCTCAATCCAATTTACCCAAATTTTACCCTAATTCAATTTCATGCTCAAAATGGCTCAAGATACCATTGTTGGGTTTCTAATTAGTCCCAAGGATCAATTCAAGCAATGAAACATGTGTGAATACTCATAAAAGTATGGCGTAAACATACTTATAATGATCGGATTTTGGATGTGACGAACACAAAATCATTTTGCTCCTCCTAGAAGCTCTCTCGGCAGTGCTATCTTGGACTCCTTGAGTTTTTGGTCACCACCAATTTTTGTGCTCCATGTCTCCTTCAAGCTCCAATCATTGTTGTGGTGATTCCGTGCTCATAAGTTAGTTCCCTATCACCTTAGGATGACTCTTCATGTGCTAGCATAGGAAAAAGTGCCACAAATTTTCCTTAGCTTCTCCTTCATCTCACACGGTTTTGTAGAAAACAAAAGGAAGAAGATGGCCCTTGGCCGAGAAAGAGAAGAGAGTGAGAGGAGAAAAGAGTTGTGTGTTAGGTTAATTGATTTCCAAAATCAATTAAAACATATACCAATTTTTGAATTTCCAAAAGTCAAAAAGTACAAGCATTAAAGCTATCCAACTACCACCATCAATCACAAGTGACAAGTTGTCACATCACTCAAAGTGACTAGACATCACATCAATTGATTGACTAGTGATTTGACGCTTGATGTGACTTGTGGGCCGCACTTGAATTCGAAATGCGAGTGGGCCCGCAAACACTCCCGGGCTCGGGTACGCTAATTCTGAATTAACGAATTTTCCATTGCAACGTAATTAAATAATTATGCCTAGCAAAATCACTATTCACGTCGCTAACGAATTAATTCTAAATTAACTCGTTCGCCCGAAATAAAATCTAATTTTCATTCCGCGTCGAAATCCAATTTCGTATAATATATCGAATATATTATTTTATCGATTAATTCCAAATTAATCGTTCTCTCTCTTTAAATAATATTTTATCCCAGATAAAATATCTCTGTAATTAATCCCAGATTAATTTTCTCTCTCTTATAATTAATCCCATATTAATAAAGTGCGAGTCATACGGCATCGGTGAATCTTCGGGAAGCGACCCATGAGATCCCCAGATATGTTGGCAGTAAATCCGGTCGTCGGACTATCCGAACACGTACGTACCTAGTACTACGTTTTTACCGATTTACAAGACATGGGTGGATTCTAGCAAAGCACAGTGCCTACCCAATTCTCCAGAAATATTTTTACTGGAATATGTGATCTATATCAGGCGTAGTATAGTAGTATTGCATATTTTGATCCAGTATCAGATGTCACGTGCAAGGCCTGGTGTTGGAATTGTGTCTGCCCCGTACGAAGCACATATCAGATCTCTGGTAACTAGTCTCTATTATCGGATAATCATGACCTAGTCATATTATCCCGATGACTGCAGTACATAAGAGCACCAGTTCCGTATCCTATGTGATCATCATCTCCACTATGACTGAAGTGATACTTCCATCTCGACATCACACCTAATACACTACGATTCTCAATATACCCAGAAGAGGCGTACACAGAACCTATTAAAGCCATGGACGACCAAAACCAAAGTATATTGATTGTCGCAAGTATTAGTGGTGCAAGTCTCGGGTCAAGACCAAATACACATTCTCTGATTCGGACTTCCATAGACACATAGTCATACTACCAATGGAATTTCGAGGGATCTATCCAGAGCGAAGCTGTTTCCGTACCATCGGTAAACACAACCTCCTATTACACTTGCATGAGTATCCTATACCCAATATATAAGAACTATGCTGTTATACTCCCACAACGCGCACAAGTGTAATACTAATCTATTCCGCATTATCGATGTCCAATCTCGATAATACTACGATTATGGATATTTAATGATTAAACCTTCATGGATTGATACTGTCTCATATCATCTCAATCCGGAACTAATCATATGGACCTTTCATCATTTATTACATCTTGGTAATCTAATTACAAATGATAAAAGAGCAATTTCCTTTGTCACATAGTTAATTTGTACAACAACACCATGATCTGTACAAATAGTGATGCTATGGGTCATAACTGTCCAACTGTAAGGACTCATAAATCCCTGAGAACCTAAACCACTTCCAAACCTTGTGCCACGCTACCTCGACCTAAACCTATACTGTTACTTCCATCAGTAAAAAGGCCACGAAACTGACAACTACGCCCGCCTCAGACATGAGATCCAAAACCTTATTGACACCTATAAAATACTTGACCCAGAAAAAGAACAACCCAACACGCACAGAAACCCTCTACCCATCTACATGATCAACTCCGGCCTACCCTATAGCTTTGTCCTCCAAACTCTCAACCACCAAGCTTCCCGCATGGGGATATGGGACGGTAGTAGTAAAGATGAAACAGAGCAGATGAGGGATTTCTGGGAAAACTTCTCGGGCAGTGATAAAGAGGAGGTTGCAAAAGAGGGAAATAAATGGGAAGAAAAACTACTGCAGTCGAAAAATTTGACGTTCGAAGAAAGTAAGAAGACAGGAGAAGACAAGGTTGCAAATTATGGAGATGTTTATTTTCCTGATCTTATTCAATTGTAATCATGCATTCATTAATCATAAAGACATTGATTTTGTTTACTTATTCACGTCTTTTCATGTTAGTCCTTCATAGTTATGCATAAGTCCAATGATGAAATTGTTTTCTTTAAGGTGAAATCTTAGAAACGATAAATTCTTGATGCACTTTTATCTGATGTTTTGAGTAATTGATCTAGGTTAGACTCGTGAGTACTTAATCATAGGTTTTTAGCAGTGAAAGCCTGAGTAGTTGGCAAAGTGACTAGTTGAAGAAATTACAGGTCGATGAATTAACATTTGCTTAGATGTCTATTCTGATTTGCTAGTGTTATGATGTGTGAGTTGTAAATAAAAGAAAAGTCTCTAAAGAAAAAATTAAACCACCTATAACCGATAAGAGTGAAGCTACCCATAGACGAGTATTAGGACCACCATGAGGAGAAATGCTACCTTAAAGGGTAGGTGTGTTAAAAAAGAGGAAAAATTCAAAAAGGAAAAAAGATACGAAAGAAAAGAAAAAGAAAATCATACCATATTGAGCACAAAAAAAGCAATTGCAGAGCATAATTGAGATATCTAGGTTGGTTTGACCCATCAACCCCAATTTTTAAACGAAATCATTGAGTTGTCTTACCTGGGAACCAAGTTGTAAATGAACCTTTACACACACACACACTTTGAGTCTGGCTTAGTTCATTTATTCAAAAACTCGGATTTGAGTTGCGTTGAGTGTTTTGAAGGTTCTCTCGTTTCATTATTGGGCATTCTTTGAGGACAATCATATGTGTAACTATTGGAAGGACAACTTAAATATAGTACGAACTTGCAAAACAAGGAAAACTTCGAAGGCCTCCCGAAGGTATAGACATTGGAAACGTAACATCACCGGAAGGGCAGTAAGAGAAAAATCCAAGCCAATAATAGCAGCAAACTCCTCCGAGAGAAGGCATATTTCGAAAATCTGGGAATCAGAAGACACGACTTTTAGTATCTCAAAAGGATGAGGCCGCTTTCAAAAAAAAGGCGTAATTCGCCACCCGGTGTGAACCGGGAAAATGATTTAAGGCCGCACTCACCCTTCGCAAGGGAAGAACTCAAACAGTTGGGTTCGGAATGGTCCCTTACTTATGCCACTTATAATGAATTGATTTGTGCAATAATTTAATCAAATCTACGCAACATATATTTCCAAGAGTATTCTATTTCTAAGTTCACATGCATGAAAATAAAGCTCATATCTAAGTTTGCATACATAAAGGTAAATCGGAATAACGGCAAACATGTAATTTCATAAACACATTATACGGAAACGCAAGTAAATAATAATTGTACAAACATGCATAATAAAGAGAGATAATTAAGTGCATGACGTAAAAAGGTAATCAAAGAGGCAATTGTACATCCAAATTAACGTGCAATGATGCGGTGCAGAAAAAGGAGATCGATAATAAGGATGAAGGGGAAGAGATGCGACATATGCCCACATCTATATAGGACTTCGAGTGCCCGATTGAGCATATCTCACGTTCGATCAAACGTATTTTGTCCGACGCGGCAAAACGTTGTGGCAAAGGTAGTCCTTTAGGCTTTTCATCCCTCGAAACGGATGACCTATAATCCAACTTGATTTGCCCATGGGTATTACATTACAATGCATAGAAAATAAAGACAACCATAATATGGAACTTCGTATGTCCGATTAAACATATCTCATATTCAATCGAACACACTTTGTCCGGCTGGATAAAATGTCGTGGCAAAGGTAGCCCTTAGGCTTTTCATCCCTCAAAGTGGAGGACCTTTAATCCAACTTGGTTTGCCTATGTGCATTACCCTATGATGCATGATTAAATAAGGAGATGGCATACATAAAGCAAATAACGGAATAATAAAAGGCGCGGGAAAATATTATGGTAAATGTAGCCTTTTAGGCTTTTCTTTCCTCAAATAGAGAACCTTTAGACCAATATAATAAGCCCGTGCGCATTATATTACAATGTATACAAATGAATGAGACAATAATGTGGGACTTCGTATGTCCGATTAAACATATCTCACATTCAATTGAACACACTTCATCTAGCGCGGCAAAACGTCGTAGGCTTTTCACCCCTCAAAACGGAGGACCTTTAATCCACTTGATTTGTCCATGCACACTATATCATTAATACACAAACAAATAACGTACGGAAAGTAAATGGCGGAATGTAAAATGCGAATAAAAGACGAACAATATAAAATAAAGTGAAATATGTGATGTTTGCTCAAGTGGTACGTGGATTTGTTTTCCAAGTACAGACCGTACTACCATCCGTTCGGATTCGGCTACAGAATTTACATATGGGTTTCCATCCGATATACTATAAGAGACGACACATATTCCATTCATCCAATAGCCATAACATACATTAATCAGCAATACCCATGCGAAGAAATATTGGCAAAATAAAAGAAATAAGTGGAAAAAAATAAAAAAGGGTGCCCTCAGGTCTAACCTCTTAAGTCATCTTTCGGAAGTGCGTTACATGTTCGTTAGAAGGGTTGATGCTCCGCAACTCCTCCGGTTCACTGGTTCAACATTTTCCTTCGCTGTTTCGCTATTTGGGCTGCTGTTTTACTCTGTTTCATTACTGTTTTCACTATATTTTCTGGTCACTATCTTTGTGGTAATAAGAGACTATTTTTGCATTTTTTGAGGGTATTAGGGGTTGCGGTTTTCACTGTTTGGGCTGAAGTTTTGGTGTTATTTTTGGCGTGAATTGGGGTTGCTGTTTAAGGCTGTTGATGCGTGAATTAAGGCTATATTTTCAGGGTGTTTTCCGGTGGTCAGGGGGCTGTGTTTTAGTGGTGTTTTGCAATGGTCATGGGCTATTTTCGGTGGTCAGGGGCTGTGTTTCAGGGTCTGTTTTAGGTGGTCAGTGGCTGTGTTTCAGGGGCTATTTTCAGTGATTAGAGGCTGTGATTCAGGGTCTATTTTTGGTGGTCAGGGGCTGTGTTTCAGAGGCTATTTTTGGTGATCAGAGGCTGTGTTTCAGGGTCTATTTTCGGTGGTCAGGGGCTGTGTTTTAGGGGCTATTTTCGGTGATCAAAGGTTGTGTTTCAGGAGCTATTTTCGGTGGTCAGAGGCTGTGTTTCAGGGGCTATTTTCGGTGATGTTTAGGCTATGTTTCAGGGGCTGTTTTTGATGGTCAGAGGCTGTGTTTCAGGGGCTTTACGTGAAGAAGGCAGGCTAGTCAGGGGTTTTTATGCATAAAACGGTGTTGATTATGCGCTGAAGGCAGGCTAATGGCGTGAAATGAGTGGCAGTTTGAAGGCTTGTTACGTGAAGAAGTTGAAGGCATGTGGCGTGGGTGTATGGCAATGTGCGTGAAGGGTTTACTTGGTGAATGGGCAGTGGCTTATGTGTGTGTGGAGTTTGAGAGGATGCTTGCGTGAGTGTGTTGAGTGATGAAGGGGCAGTGGCTTATGTGTGCGTGGAGTTTGAGAGGCTTAGAACATTAGGGTTGATTTCGTGAGAATGAGCTAGAGGAGAAGAGAAAATTATTTGCTTTGTTTCTTGTTGTTTTGGACGTGAGTTGCTTATGTGTTTAATGTGTTAATTGTTATTTTAGAAGGATTTGATGGGCTTGGAGGCATTATGGGAGTGTGGTTGGTGGGCTTGGAGGCATTATGGGCGTTTTGGGTCAATGATAAATTTTAAAACAGAGATTCAACGAGCAAACCCGAGGCTAAGCAAACGAATTAAATCCAACAAGGTATTGATTTCTGACTTTTCCCTTTCGATGTCTGTTTCCCGCGACTTTCGCAACTTAAAGAGTAGTGCCTCCGTATGAGGCTCATCATCGGGACTTATATGCAAAAATGCAGTGCCTACACATATTTTCCTTTTTATAATTAGGGTTTAATTTTCCAAAATAAAACAAAACCTTATCCCCTTCCACAATCATCAAATTCGACCAACACATGTATTTTTAATTAATTTTACAACACCAAATTTAATTACCATAATTAAAGATATGTTACAAAATAAAAGGTTAAATTCCATTTAACAATTTGTAACTTCCAAATTAAATCCAAGGGTTTCCAAAACCCAAATTTTGAAATTACTAACTTAAACTTTCATTTAATTATATCTAATATAATTAAATAACATGTGTTTAAATATCATATATTTAATAAAACCATATATTAACTTTTAATATAAATTTTCTAGTGTGACAAAATAATATTATTAATCATATTAATAATATTTACACCTTTGTGAGTATATAATCGGACTATCCAATTATATCAAATCCGCTATAATATATCGAGCTAGTACAGGGACCAAATGGACCTACGCTTCCGAGCTCTAATAATCTCGAAATATTAATTAAGCTCTTAATTAAATATTCTGAATTATTAACTCCGGTTTATTCCACTAAAAATCTGAAGTTACACTCTCGTTGCCGCAGATGATATATTAAGCCGAACCAAGTCAGTGTCCATCGATATAGTCACTACATATAGATTAACCCTTCACGAGTATCTCGTAATTAGAGTTGGGTCATAATATCCGTTATACCCCTCTAATTATTTTTACCTTAAGTACCATTGATTCTCTAATGAACAATTTATTCATAACGATTATGAGTTTTGATCTTTCTATTCGTAATAGAAATACTTGAGCGCTCTAACCGTTCAAGTACCGAATCAACCCTTAAGAAAGATACTCTTATACTTCTCGTAAGAAGGAGTGAACTCCATGTCTTTGTAAAATGTTCCCAGCTACACAACAGACCATGCCCCCAAAGTACGTAGCTATTGGTCGGGACTGCTACACCAACCTCACCTTTGTAAATAAAAGGACATAGCCTGCCATGCAGGAGTTCGTAGTACACTCAAGATTAAGATCAATCCATATATGACCATCTAGTAGATCGAAATGAATTTCTTTGTTTAACAGATATTATAAGAATGTCATTTCCATCTAATCTAGTTCCATATGATCACATCATACAAGGTGTCTGCATTCTCATGTCTCTACATGGACGATCCTAGATCAAGGTCGCCATACAAATATAGAATGGACCGCAGCTATAGATAAACGACAAACAAAATACCCATTTTTTTTTGCTCTCTATTGACTATTTGAGATTACTAACTTCAGACTTAAATCCTCTAGTGTATGACACTCATACACTAAATATGAAGGTACATAAGTAATCTAGGGTATTCAAGATAATTTATAATATGTGAATATTAAACAAACACTTTGATAAATGAATAATGCATCATTTTATTTCAAAACATAAAAAGCCGTTTACATTACATGTAGCTCTAGGGCATACATCCCAACAATGTATTAGTTCACCAATGGTTCCTTATGTCATCTTCTTGTTCGGATTTTATTTGCTGCATCAGTTTACTTCATCTAGAGGGAGAAGAATGCCCGCACTCATGATGTGCCTCCTCTCCCTGTTATGATAATAAATGACTTCACCTCTCATGGCACCTGGCCGATGACATCTTCTGATGGCCTTGTTTTATTTGTAGCCTTTTGGCTTTTCTGTTATGAGGGTCTATCCTCTCTAGTTGTCTGGGGTATGCCCATTTGCTTTTGTACAGTTTTGGTTAATATACTTACTTTAGCCAAAAAATATAAATATCTAAGTTAATATTTATTTTATGAAATGATTAAAGTGTAAAATGTTGACTTTTACATTAAATAAAAAGGTTGTCGAACGGCATTTGACTTCTTTAATTGTTTTAAAATTGCAAATATCTTTGCCTATTTTCTAAAGACAAATTCGGCCAACCCTAAGTATTTAAGGAGTTTTTTCATTTGCTTCACTTTTTGCTAAGCCTCCAAATATTAGAAAAAGAAAAGTTGGGAGAAAAAAATGAAGAATAAAAGAGAAAATTGAAGAAAACTTCTAGCTTTGTAAGTTTTTTCTAACTTTCTCTAACTAGAAAAATATTTCTAAGGTTCTTGGCTACAACATGTGATGTTTGGTTTTTTCTCTACTCTTTTAGTTTTGTAATAAAATGATTGGAATCATGAATGAAAGATGTATGCGTGTATGATTATTAAAGTATGCTTACTAATGGTTAATAAGAACACTTTTGATCATTTGATAATCTTGTTGCCACTCTAGAGTTGTTAGGCCACTCATTGATGACCTAGAATTGTTCTTGAGTTGTTTCAAAGTGGTGAGACTTGTTTAATGTTGTAGAGATTAGATTAAAGTGTTGGATTTGTTTAATTTTGGTTAATTTTGTTAATTGGATTAATTTGAAAACTTAGGGTTCATACCTCAACCAAAATTGAGGTTTTTCATATATGTGTTGTGTAATGATGTGTATAAGATGTACAAGTCATTTGGTATTGATTAGAAGTCATCTAAAGTTGTTTTGAACAAATTTGGACCCAAATGCACAAAAATGAAAGTTTGGGGAGCTCTCGATAATTTGTAAGAAATTTGGAATTTTGGTTGTGAGTTGTATTTTGATGTATATGATGTGTATAAATCATTTTGGTAGTGATTTGAAATCACTTAAATTTGTATTTGACAAATTAGGACTAAAATGATCAAAATATAAACAAATATTATATCACTTTTTATATTAGATATATAGGGATATCATGTAAATATTAAGAACTGTTCCTTGTATTTATGTGATAGAAATCATAATCAGATCATTGTTTGTCCAAATTAGCATTGTCATTACATTTTGCACACTGCTAGAGATATCTTGAATACTGGAATTCAAAAACGTAAACTATCTGAAATAAATAATATTGAACTTTGGCATATAAGGGTGAAACGCCTAACCCAGTTGGTTAGGAATGGTTTGATTCAGGATCTCACCATTGAACCTTATCCAACCTGTGAATCTTGTATTCATGATAAAATGACCAAAGCCTCATTTTCGGGTGTGGGACAACGAGCCACTGACTTATTAGAACTCGTACATTCTGATGTATATGGTCCTATGAGTCAGAATGCTCACAATTGTTTTTCATACTTTATTACCTTTATCGATGATGTGTCACGGTACAGTTATGTTTATCATATGAAACATAAATCAGAAACCTTTGAAAAGTTCAAAGAATTTCGAAATGAAGTAGAAAAACAAATTGGTCAATATATTAAATGTCTTCGATCGGATCGAGATGGTAAATATATGAGTGGAGAGTTCACTGATTATTTAAAGAAGAATGAGATTCTCGCTCAATATACTCCTCATGGTACTCCACAACATAATTGAGTGTCAGAAAGTATAAATCAGACATTATTAGATATGGTCTGATCTATGTTGAGTTTTACAGATTTTCCCTATTTCTTATTGGGTTATGCTCTTTTAACTGTCACTCATCTTTTGAATAAGATTCATTCTATATATGTTCCTATGACTCTGTATGAGATATGGACTGGTAGGAAACCGAATCTTAATTATGTTAGGGTTTGGGGCTGTCCTACATACGTCAGGGTGGCTCAACAGAATAACCTTTTGCCTCGAGGGCAAAAGTTTAGGTTTGTTGGATATCCTTCAAATACACATGGATATTTGTTCTATGATACCGAGCATCGAAATGTGTTTGTAGCTCGCTTCAGAAAATTTCTAGGGGTAGAATTTTTGACTGAAGGAGGTAATCATAGACATGTTGAATTTGATGAAGTACAACCTGAGACCAATTAACCAACGGAAGAACCTGATGTTCAAGTAGATGAATAACCTTCATTACCCATACTCCGTAGGTCCGAAAGGGTATCTAGACCTCTTGAACGCTTGTATTTGATATAAGAAAAGAGTCTCAATGTTCTCTTAGTTTAAGAGACTGACCCTTTTACCTATAGGAAAGTGATGTTGGACATCGACTCTGTGAAGTGGTAAGAGGCCATGAAATCAGAATTAGACTCTATGCATCTGAATCAAATTTGGGACTTGGTTCAGCTTCCTGAAGAAATTGTTCATATCAGTTGTAAATGGGTTTACAAAAGGAAGCGCGGGCCTGACGGAAAGGTTGAAACCTTTAAGGCCCGACTGGTAGCTAAAGTTTACACACAACAACTTGGTGTCGACTACGATGAAATTTTTTCGCCAGTAGCGATGCTAAAGTCTATAAGGATTTTATTATCTATTACCGCTTACTATGATTTCGAGATTTGGTAGATGGATGGCAAAATGGCTTTTCTAAATGGATTTCTTGACGAAGAAATCTATATGAAATAGCCGGAGGGTTTTGTATCCAGCGAAAACTCAGGCATGGTATGTAAGCTTAAGAAGTCCATTAATGGACTTAAACAAGTTTCACGAAGTTGGAATCTTCGATTCGATGAGATAATCAAATTGTCTGGTTTTCTCAAGAATTCGGAAGAATCGTGTGTGTATAAGAATGCCAGTGAGAGTATGGTGGTAATCTTATTTCTCTATGTTGACGACATCCTAATCATTGGGATGATGCAGGGCGTCAATGCTTAGCTTTGTAAGAATTTCTCTATGAAGGACCTGGGTGAAGCTTCTTATGTCTTAGGCATAAAACTCTATAGAGATAGAGAAATGAAGCTTATTGGGTTATCCTAATCAAAATAAATAGATAAGATCTTAGAACAGTATAATTTTGGTAACTGTAAGATAACAAATATACCGTTCAGACATGACATACATATTTCGAAGAAGATGTGTCCATAAACAGAAGATTAGAAGATTAGAATGTCTAATCAGCCTTATGCTTCGTGTTTGGGTAAAATCATGTATGCCATGTTATGTACTAGGCCTGATATTTGCTTCGCAGTTAGTGTGACCAACATATATCAGTCCAATCCAGGTAATGACCATTGGATGGCTATTAAACATATCCTAAAGTATCTTAACGGTACTAAGGATAAGTTTCTGATTTATTGAGGAAATGAACTGTAGGTTATGGGTATACGGATTCAGATTTCCAATCGGATCCTGATGATAGAAATTCTACATTAGGATTCGTGTTTACCCTTAACGGAGGTGTAGTTTGTTGGAAAAGTTCCAAACAAGGGTCCACAGCTGATTCCACCACAGAGGCGAAATATATTGCAGCTTCCAAAGCGGCAAAAAAGCTGTTTAGGTTAAGAATGTTATCACAGAGTTGGGAGTTGTCCCAAGTATCGAGAATCTGATTTCGTTATACTATGATAATAATGGAGCCATTGCGCAAGCAAAGGAACCAAGGACGCATCAGAAGTCGAAGCATGTGGAATGGAAGTACTGTTGGGTTTCTACGGTCCCAAGGATCGATTAAAGAAATGAAACATACATGTGCGAATACATTGAAGAAGTTGCGGAATACTTACATCGATCGGTTGAGGTGATGCGTCGAAGAACAAAACTTTTTCTCCCTCCTTGGAAGCTCACGGTAGTGACAGTTTTGGACTCCAAAAGATTCGGCCATCTCCAAGCTCCAAGCTCCAAGCTTTCGAATGGTGATTCCAAGCTCACGGGTGGGTTTCCCTATCACCTTTGTATGTCTCCATTGTGTGCTAGTACTCTTGATTTTGCAACAAAATCATCACTTGCTTCTCCTTGTGTGTCTCGGCAGTGAACAGAAAACAGAAGAAGAAGTGCAGCCCCTTGGGCGTGAAAGAGAGAAGAGAGAAGAGAGAAATGTGTGTTAAGTGTTGGTTTTTAGGAAAATTGTGTATCTAATACACTTTATGAATTTCCAAAATTCATTTTTCTTATTTTGCTTTCCAAAAGTCAAGCCATTAAAGGCAACAACAACTACATCAACTATTCACATCACTCAATCAAGTGACAAGTTGTTACATCACATCACTCAAAGTGACAAGTGATTTGACGCTTGATGCGACTAGTGGGTCGCACTTGAATTCGAAACGCGAGTGCACTCGCAAACACTCCCAGGCTCGGGTTCACTAATTCCAAATTAATGAATTTTCCGTTGCAATGAAATTAAATCTAATTTAATTAAATAACTTTGCCTAGCAAAATTACTATTCACGTCGCTAACGAATTAATTCTAAATTAACTCGTTCGCCCGAATTAAAATCCAATTTTAATTTCGGTCGAAATCTAATTTCGTATAATATATCAAATATATTATTTTATCGATTAATTCCAAATTAATCGTTTTCTCTCTTTAATTAATATTTTATCCCAGATAAAATATCTCCGTAATTAATCCCAGATTAATTTTCTCTCTCATCTAATTAATCCCAGATTAATAAAGTGCGAGTCATACGTCATCGGGGAATCTTCGGGAAGCGACCCATGAGATCCCCTGATATGTTGGCAGTAAATTCGGTCGTCGGACTATCCGAACACGTAAGTACCTAGTACTACGTTTGTACCGATTTATAAGACAAGGTTGGCTTTTAGTAAAGCGTCATGCCTACCAAATTCCCCAGAAATATCCTTACAGAAATATGTGATCTATATCAGGCATAGTATACGTAGTATTACGTATTTCGATCTAGTATCGGATGTCACGTGCAAGGCCTGTGGCCGGAATTGTGTCTGCCCCGTACGAAGCACATATCGGATCTCTGGTAACTAGTCTCTATAATCGGATAAACATAACCTATTCATTTTATCCCGATGACTGCAGTACATAAGAGAACCAGTTCCGTATCCTACGTGATCATCATCTTCACTATGACTAGAGTGATACTTCCATCTTGACATCACACCAAATACACTACGATTCTCAATATACCCAGCAGAGGCGTACATAGAACCTGTTAAAGCCCTGGACGACCAAAAACCAAAGCATATTGATTTTCGCAAGTATTAGCGGTCCAAGTCTCAGGTTAAGACCAAATACACCTACCCTGATTCGGACTTCCATAGACACATAGTCATACTACCAATGGAATTCCGAGGGGTCTATCCAGAGCGAAGCTGTTTTCCGTACCATCGGTAAAACATAACCTCCGACTACACTTGCATGAGTATCCTATACCCAAATATATGAGAACTATACCGTTATGCCCTCACAACGCGCACAAGTGTAATACTAGTCTATTCCGCACTATCGATGTCCAATCTCGATAATACTACGACTATGGATATTTAATGATTAAACCTTTATGGATTGATACTGTCTCATATCATCTCAATCCAGGAACTAATCATATGGACCTCCTATCATTTATACATCTTGGTGATCTAATCACAAATGATAAGAGAGCAATTTCCTTTGTCACATAGTTAATTTGTACAACAACACCATGATCTGTACAAATAGTGACGCTATGGGTCATAACTGTCCAATAATCTCCCACTTGGCCTATAGCCAGTCACTCGAGTGTCCTACACCCGAACTATG
Organism: Zanthoxylum bungeanum; assembly: GCA_019454045.1. Lineage (NCBI taxonomy): Eukaryota > Viridiplantae > Streptophyta > Magnoliopsida > Sapindales > Rutaceae > Zanthoxylum > Zanthoxylum bungeanum. The sequence continues at coordinate 20,630 of SKCR01032112.1, forward strand.
TACGGTTCGCTCAAATTACTGAGAAAAGACTTTTGTCAGCGGATTTGGATGATTATCATCTGATGCGATTTATTCGATCATCACATCGCCATGATGTATGATCCGAACGAATCAGATGAATATCGAAGTATTTATCTGGATCGTTGATGAGACCATTAATTATTTAGCCAGCGCTGTAGGCTAGCTCAGCTGCTAACAGAATTATTTCTAATCTAATTAGATTAATTTTCAATCCAGAAGGCTTCTATTGCTGCCTCAGCTGCATCAATAATCTACTTTTGTTGTTTATTCGGTAACAGTATCTTGCTAGGAAGATTTCCAGCTCACTATTCCGTTATTCAAACTGTATAGTACCGTTGTTATGACTTATAGTCGTTTTATCGGTTAGGAAACTTGCAGCAGTGAACCCAGTCACTTCAAGTTCTCATTCTCCATAGTATAAGACAGCATCCTTAGTTCCTCTAAGATACTCAAGGATTTTCTTAACGTCAATCCAGTGACTATCACTTGGATTGGTCTGATTGTGACTCCATATGCTCAAAGTGTATGAAACAACAAGTCGTGTACATTTATTTCGATATACGGGTTCTCGGAGAGTACTAACAACTTTAAATCTATCCCAGTAGATCTTTATTCCTAGAATAAATGTTGTTTCTCCCAAGATTTCTATGGAGAATTTTCTCGAAAGCCAAGCTTTCATCGATTGTTTTATGGGAATATCATTTCCAAGAAATGACATGTCATCATTTTATAGGACATCACTGTCAGTGCGCTCCCACTAACCTCCTTATATACACAAGAATCATTTTCGTTTTGAATTAAATCATATACCATTATGATTACATCAAAACGATAATTCCAAGAACGCAATGCTTGCTTCAATCCATCCATGGATCGAATAACCTGCAAACCTTGTTTGCTAGTTATAGTACGACAAAATCGTCAGGATGTTGAAAACATCCTCCAAAAGGTTTCCGTTAAGGAAAGCGGTTTTGGCATTATAGCTGCCACATTTCATAAATGAAATATGCAGCATCAGCAAGCATTATCCAAATGGATTTACCGTGGCAACAGGTAAAAGGTTTCATCGTAATCTACACAATGTTGATAACGATACCTTTTCGCTACAAGCCTAGCTTAGTACGTTGGTATGTTGCCTTCCACGTATGTCTTCCTTGAAGACTTATATAGTACCAATAGGCATAATGCCTTGCGGTACATCAACTAGTATCCAAAATGGGTTGGTATACATGGAATCCATTTCGGACTTCATGGTACTTTGCCATGTTAGGGAGTCGATACCTTGTATCATTTCCTCATACGTAGTCAGTTCGTATTCCTCAATAAGATTGACATCTTTATGAGGTGAGATCAGAAACCCATACCCCAGGTTGTTTTCTTACTCTCTCCGACTTACGCGGTTCTTATGTATTCGAAGATTACTGGTATAGTTTCATCATTGATGAACTATTTGTGTTCCATTAAGGAATCGGTGCCTGGAACAGTATTACTTCGAGTTTCATCGAGTTTTACTTTCCTCCCATTAACCACTGCATGTAAGTATTCCTTTTAGGAAAAATGCATGGCAAACAACAATAACATTGTTCTCTTGTGAGTTGTATTAGTACTATACTTTGGTTTCCCTATGAGAACCTACAACTTGGCACTTATCCGATTTGGGTTCTGGTTTGGTATCATCCAAACATATGCCTAGCATACCCAAGAACGTAGTACGAGGTACGTGCGTGTTCGGATTATCCGACGACCGTATTTACTGCCAACATATCCGGAGATCTCTTGGGTCGCTTCCCGAAGATTCACCTATGATATTTGATTCGAACTTAATTAATCTTGGATTAATTGCGGAGAACTTTATCTCGGATAAAGTGCCTTATTTAGAGAGAGAGAACGATTAATTTGGAATTAATCAGTAAAATTATTATATTCGATATAATAATTGAAATTCGATTTCGACGCGAAATTAAAATTAGATTTTAATTCGGGCATACGAGTTAATTTAGAATTAATTCGTTAGCGACGTAAATAATAATTTCGCTAGGCGCGATTATTTATTTAAATTCGATTTAATTAACGTCGCGACGCAAGTTCGGTATTTCGGAAATATCGAACCCGAACGCGTGAGTGCACGTGGGCCCGCTTTCATTTGGAAACGTGTGGGGCCCACATGACACATGTCATTATATGTATTATTTTATTGATAATGCATTGCATGGTGATAGTGTATAATACACTCAATTGTTGTGAATGGAATTTGAGTGTTTGACACTCTAAGCCTTTGCATGGTTTGTGTCATAGATTTATTATTATTTAATAAATATTATGGCATAAATATAAATTGATTTTTGGTATCAAAAATCAAGATGAAAAATCTCTCTTCTCTCTCTCACATTGCCGAAAACTGCATGCAGTTTTTTGGTCTTCATCTTCTTCATTTTGGTTGCCAAAAGGCTTGAAGATAGTGTGGTTGTTTGGAACATCTTCTCACATGCAAGGCTAGCACCTTCAAGGGATCAAAAGAGGTGATAGGGAAACCATCATAGAGCAAGGAATTCACAAAGCTTGGAGCTTTCCACCTTCTTCTCCTCTTGGCCGAATCAATCAACACTTGGAGCTTCCATTTTGGTTTGATTTTCTTCATCAACAAAGCATTGTAAGTATGATTCCGCCATACTTCAAAGTTAAATATATATTCATTTATTGTATTTCAAATGCTTAATCTTTTCTTGGGACATATTATAGAAACCAACAGAAGATTATAATGATTTTGCCTTTGCCCTTTTCTACACTCCAGAAGCCTTTGGCCTAGCCTTGGCCTTCTGGGATATTGAAGTGAGATGCGCCTTGCGCTTCTTGCCTTATTGCAAACTTTGGCTTTGACTCATTGAGTATAGCCATTAACTCTCCAAGAGTTTACTATTGCAATTTAGTACTTCTAAGATCTAAAGAATAGAGCTATGAAGATCCTTTAATTTCAAAATCATAATATAAGGATCTAATCCTTAATTCTGATTAAGAAATCAAGGCGTCTATTCGGCAAGCTTAATGGATGAAGCACTAAAGTTATCATCACATGAATATTCCAAATATCATGCTCTACTATTTGCTTAACTCCGGGCTTAGGCCTAATATGTTATTTTATCAAATAAAGTAACTTATTAGTTTCCAGGACCATCCTGAAATTTTATTCCCAATTTGAAAATTAAAGTCGTTAAATACATTTTCACCCAGGATTATGTTTTAAACACTAATCTTTCAATTATCTTGATTCTAATAGTCCAACTATTTAATCAACGATTTTAGGTACTATTAATTATAATGATTACTATAGTCCAACTATATAATAAACTATAATTCAATAGGTTAAATTCAATTATATTGATTACTATAATCCAATTATAAAATCAACTATTAATTTAAATAGTTTGAATACAGTCCAAATGTTTAAAACAACATTAATTAAATATTAGTCCAACTAATAATTAATTTATTTGACGATGAAATATTTGAATGAGCGAGTATGGCAAGTAACTAAACGAATATTGCAAATTTAATACTTGCCTCCCACTATTTTTCGGCGAGCCTCTAACCCTCTGTGGAGTACTCGGGAAACCTTGTTTCCTAATGGGCTAGGATCCCGTTAAATAACACACTATCTTGACTTTGGCCAACAAATTTTATGATAATTAACTAGGTAGATCTCTAAGATCAATTGGATCTCATCCAATTCCTAGATCCAGTAGGTGGACATCCAAGTCCGAAACATATATCTTATATATGCCAATATATCCAATATATTGCCTAACCTTTTTCCTCTGAATCAACTAAGCCTTGGCTTTGGCACAACAAACTAGTGATCCCAGTTAAGCGGAACCCATTGACCTTGGAAAGCTTCGTAATCAATGTCGATGGACAAGAAGTGATCTTGACTTTGGCCAACAAATCACAACTTGGACAAGACACCAATATGGAACAAAGCTCTTATGATTCAAACACATCCTCGATGGATAAAAGCCTTGACTTTGGCCAACAAACCAATGCCAGTCTTGGATCTTGAGTAAGAATCACTCAATGGAAGGAAAAACACTTAATATTTTGTGAGGGTTTTTCGCGTGCAAATTGGCAACCAATTTATTATCTTTGTTAAGGTCTCATCATCATACACCCTTAAACATGCATTCTAAACACATAATAAGGCGTATATAAATAAAATAATAATGATATGCGGATGGATACTTAACACATTGTTCCTAGAACAAATCTCTCCATTTCCTCTCTCCTGTTAGCACAAGTATTTGTTTCTACCCGTTACATAACACTTCTAATGAAACCTCATTTACATTGAGGGGAATATGTGAGAAGAGAAATACAAAGAGTAAGGAGGTAATAGGCTGGACTCGCAGGTCCAATTAATAAATTCCAAATTTATTACAATAATTTCCAAAATTGCCCCACCCATCTAATATCCATCCGATATACATTATTCATGCATCGCAACCATGTATTCACACAAGCATGTTATCAATCAATCTAATCCAATTAATTAATCTGAAAATTAATAACCATCCAATGTTCAAACAACGATTTGATTTTGCGCGAGTCAAACTCGTTTTGCGAATAAGTACTCAAAGTATAAATTCTTGAATTAAATTAAACTACAACATTAAATCCAATTTAATATGCATTTAATACTAATTCGCTATTTAATTCCAAATTAAATATTACATTTTCTTAACGAACCTTTTCGACTTAGATTCTAAATCTAATCGCTACGGGTCTCAAAGCCCGATTAACATCCAATGCTAATTTAATTAAAGTCCAATGGGCTTTTAATTAATTTCTTAAGGCATGGACTTTTGGTCAACTTGGGTCAAACCCAAAGACTAAAGCCCATTTAAATGAATCACCCTTATATGCCTAGAAACCAATTTAGGCCCATTAGGCCCAATTAAATATTAAAGGTCCATTAGTCATAATTGGAATTTATGGATATGGTTTTGGGCCCAATTGGATCCAACCAATTTAGCGTAAACCAATCTTGGTACAACCAAGCCCAATTAGCCCAATTACAACTTTAAAAGCCCAAATCCAATTTAAGCCCAACATAATTAAATTCCAAAATTCCAATTTCACAATTTAATTATTCAAAGTGTATTGTCATAATTAATTAACTAAATTAATATTTCCAAAAAACCAATTAGCCTAATTAATTATGCTCATTATCAACAATTAGTGTCCAACACAATTGATCAAAAATCAAACCCATTTCATGCTATAGTAGTCTCGGCAATGGTAGGGTTTTTATGTCGATTTCGAATTCAATCCAATTAAATCCTAATCAACATTCCCAACATGATTCCAACTCATCCAATGATTAAAATCAAAAATCAACATGACCATTTAGGGTTTTATACCGCTCGGCCAATCCAAAATATTGGGCAAAAATTGATCCAATCAAATTTTCATGAAATTGATCCAATCCAACTTCAATTAAACATCATTCAAGCATACTCAATCAATTAATTTTATCAAATCATGCTCAAATACAATTTACCCAATTTAACCCTAAATTCAAGTTTCATGCTTTAGCTTCGCTCTGATACCATTGTTGGGTTTCTACGGTCCCAAGGATCGATTAAAGCAATGAAACATACACGTGCGAATACATCAAAGAAGTTACATAATACTTACATCGATCGGTTGAGGCAATGCGTCGAAGGACAAAACTTTTTCTCCCTCCTTGGAAGCTCACGACAATGATAGTTTTGGACTCCAAAAGATTCGGCCATCTCCAAGCTCCAAGCTTTCGAATGGTGATTCCAAGCTCATGGGTGGGTTTCCCTATCACCTTTGTATGTCTCCATTGTGTGCTAGCACTCTTGATTTTGCAACAAAATCATCATTTTCTTCTCCTTGTGTGTCTCGGCAGTGAGCAGAAAACAGAAGAAGAAGTGCAGCCCCTTGGGCGTGAAAGAGAGAAGAGAGAAGAGAGAAATGTGTGTTAAGTGTTGGTTGTTAGGAAATTGTGTATCTAATATACTTTATGAATTTCCAAAATTCATTTTTCTTATTTTGCTTTCCAAAAGTCAAGCCATTAAAGGCAACAACCACTACATCAACTATTCACATCACTCAATCAAGTGACAAGTTGTTACATCACATCACTCAAAGTGACAAGTGATTTGATGCTTGATGAGACTAGTGGGTCGCACTTGAATTCGAAACACGAGTGCGCCCACAAACACTCCCAGGCTCGGGTTCGCTAATTCCAAATTAACGAATTTTCCGTTGCGACGAAATTAAATCTAATTTAATTAAATAACTTTGCCTAGCAAAATTACTATTCATGTCGCTAACGAATTAATTCTAAATTAACTCGTTCGCCCGAATTAAAATCCAATTTTAATTCCGCGTCGAAATCTAATTTCGTATAATATATCGAATATATTATTTTATCGATTAATTCCAAATTAATCGTTTTCTCTCTTTAATTAATATTTTATCCCAGATAAAATATCTCTGTAATTAATCCCAGATTAATTTTCTCTCTCATCTAATTAATCCCAGATTAATAAAGTGCGAGTCAGACGTCATCAGTGAATATTCGGGAAGCGACCCATGAGATCCTCGGATATGTTGGCAGTAAATTTGGTCGTCGGACTATCCGAACACGTAAGTACCTAGTATTACGTTTGTATCGATTTACAAGACAAGGTTGGCTTCTAGCAAAGCGCCATGGCTACCCAATTCTCCAGAAATACCCTTACAGGAATATGTGATCTATATCAGGCATAGTATACGTAGTATTGTGTATTTCGATCCAGTATCGGATGTCACGTGCAAGTCCTGGGGCTGGAATTGTGTCTGCCCTGTACGAAGTACATATCGGATCTCTGGTAACTAGTCTCTATAATCGGATAAACATGACCTAGTCATTTTATCCCGATGACTGCAGTACATAAGAGAACCAGTTCCGTATCCTACGTGATCATCATCTCCACTATGACTGGAGTGATACTTCTGTCTTGACATCACACCCAATACACTATGATTCTCAATATACCCAGCAGAGGCGTACACAGAACCTGTTAAAGCCCTGGACGACCAAAAACCAAAGCATATTGATTGTCGCAAGTATTAGCGGTGCAAGTCTCAAGTTAAGACCAAATACACCTACCCTGATTCGGACTTCCATAAACACATAGTCATACTACCAATGGAATTCCGAGGGGTCTATGAGGTGTTCACGGGTCAGGTCGGGTCGGGTTTTTTGATTTTTTTTGACCCGATCGAGTCGGGTCATTCGGGTCATTTGACCCGAATCCCAGGGTTGACGCCCACATTAGTATCAATCGAAAATGAATCCCAGGGTGAGGCCCACATCAGTGTCAGTTTCGGGAATGGATCCCAGGGTTGAGGCCCACATTATCAGCGGTTGAAATGAAGAATTCCAGTCTAGAAAAAAAAAAGAGAGAGAGAAATCCTTGATGGTCAGGCATATGTCCGGTGATGAAATTGTTTGCTGTAGGGTGAAACTTTAGAAACGATAAGTTCGATATGTGCTCTCATCTGGTATTCTGAGTGGTTGATCTCGGCTAGACTCGAGGGCACTTAATTACAGGATCTTAGCGGTGGAAGCCTGAGTAGTCGACGAGACGACTAGTTGAAGAGATGGTGGATCAGTGAATGATCGTTTGCTTAGATGTCAATACTGGTTTACTCGTGTTACGATATGTGATATGGTTGGAAACGAAGAAAAAGTCTCAGCAGAGGTAAAATAAACCACCTATAACCGATAAGCGTGAAGCTACCCATGGGCAAGTATTAGGACCACTATGAGGAGAAATACTACCTTAAAGGGTAGGTGTGTTGAAAAAAATTGAAAAAAAAATAGAAAAAAACCATATCATATTGAGTATGAGGAAGTAATCGTAGAGCATGGTCAAGACATCTCGGTTGGTTAGACCCACTAATCCAATTCTCCGAGACAAAATCATCGAGTTGGCTTACTTAAGGATTAAGCTGCGAAAGAACCTTGGCACACACACACTTGGAGTCTAGTTCAGATCATGTATTCAGACGGTCGGATCTGAGTTTTGTTAAGTACTTTGAAGGTTCTCTGGTTTCGACATTAAGCATCCTTTGAGGACGAAAATATGTTTAGCTATTGGGATTATCTCATGAGAGGCAGTATAGTATGTTGGTATGTAACATCACATTAGGAGATCTACCTTGACCTAATAAAAGCAGCAAAGAACAGAAGAATGAACCGAGACTGGGGGTGACCAGTCTACCCTTTCTCATATAGCACGGTTGGGGAATGAACCATCACATCAGCAATGCCTCAGGGATGAGGTTCAGTGTGGCGGGAATGGCACTCCGAGGATAGAGCATGGGTCGAGGCCCACATCAGTATCAGTTTTGGGAATGAGTCCCAGGGTCGAGGCCCACACATCATCAGCAGTTTGGGATGCGTCCCAGGGTCAAGGCCCACACATCATCAGCAGTTTGGGATGCATCCCAGGGTCGAGGTCCACACATCATCAGCAGTTTGGGATGTGTCCCAGGGTCGAGGCCCACACATCATCAGCAAATTGGGATGCATCCCAAGGTCGAGGCCCACACATAAGTAACAGTTTGGGATGCGTCCCAGGGTCGAGGCCCACACATCATCAGCAGTTTAGGATGCGTCCCAGGGTCGAGGCCCACACATCAGTAACAGTTTGGGATGCGTCCTAGGGTCGAGGCCCACACATCATCAGTAGTTTAGGATGCGTCCCAGGGTTCAGGCCCACACATCATCAGTAGTTTGGGATGCGTCCCAGGGTCGAGGTCCACACATCATCAGTAGTTTGGGATGCGTCCCAGGGTCGAGGCCCACACATCATCAGTAGTTTGGGATCTGTCCCAGGGTCGAGGCCCACACATCATCAGTAGGTTTTGGGATGCGACCCAAGGTCGAGGCCCACATCTTATCAGCACATTTTGGGAACAAAGCCCACACTCGGTGGTTCAGGAATCAAGCCTAGGGGTCCAAGCACCTCGCCACCATATCATTTTAGTTCGGTAGTGATTCCTAGAGATCGCAACATTTTGCAGGGATGAACCTCAGGGGTCACAACACCTCACCACCATATCAACTCAGTTCGAAGCAACAGGCAAGTCAGGCGGCAGCTAGTAAGCCATGTAAGTGAAAATGGACTGCATAACTTTGATAGGATTATCATTGTCACACACTGCACAAGTCCCATCAAAGTGGAGGCGACTGTAGGCACTTCATTTTTTCATATAAGTCCCGATGATGAGCCTCGTACGGAGGCACTACCCTTTAAGTTGCGGAAGTCGCGGGAAACAGACGTTGGAAGGGAAAAATCAGAAATCAATACATTGTTGGACTTAATTCGTTTGCTTAGCTTCGGGTTTGCTCGTTGGATCTTTGTTTTAAAATTTATCCTCGGCCCAAAACCCCGCAAGCCACACACCAAGCCCACCAAAAAGAAAAAACCACATGCCCAAGCCTTCCAATCACACGCCCAAGCCCATTCAAACCCATCCAAAATAATAATTAACACATTAAGCACATGTGGAAATCTAAACCAATCACCTTCCCGAATTAAAGAAATATAATCAAATCACCTTCCCTAATTAAAGAAATCAAATCAAATCCTATAAATCTCTTTCCTAAACTAAAACAATCCCCTCCATAAATTAGAGAGATCATTTTCCTTGTAGCACACTAATTAGGAGATATTCTCCATAATTGCATGATACGTTCCCTTCCTATACAAGGATAACCTCAACCCTCTCCGAAAAAAAGACACGTAAACCAAACCCTTCTCGGCCCCTAGAACATTCACGCCTAAGAGACAAAGAAAATAGCCATCACATTACCGCACACACAAACCCTATCTCCTTCTACCTTCACGTTCAGCACCCATCATCACGCCATTCAGAAGCCCTTACTGACCAGCAAACCCTAGACACCTCACGCCAAACCCTCATTCTCCACGCTCATTGACTCTCTCTCACTCAAAGCAGCCCTCCACGTGAGCCACAATTACACACATAACAATTCACGCACCCAAGCCACTCACGGCTTTACGCACAAAAGGCCAAACCTGAGACACACGCACACACACTTGACCGAGTGAAACAACAACAAACACAACCCCAAACTGCCCCTTTAATCGCACAAACATAGCCCCAAACTACATCCTTTAACCCCCCACAAACAACCCCAAACTGCACCCTAAATACCGCACAAACTGAACCCCTGAAACCCCATAAAAACGGCACAAATAGTCACCCAAAATGACCAGAAAATACAGTGAAATCAGAGCAAACAACAGCCCAAAATAGCAAGGCAATTAATGAAAACAACGAACCAGTAAATCAGAAAAGTTACGGAGCATCAACCCTTCCGACAACCGCGTAACTCACTTCCAATAGGCGACTTAAGAGGTAAGACCTGAGGGCACCCTTTTATTTATTCCCGTTCATTTTTTATTATTTATTAGTAATTCTTCGCATGCGTATTGTTGATTTATGTATATTGTGACCATGTGATGAATGATTTTGTGCTATCTCTCGTGGTATATCGGATGGAAGCCAAGACGTGAATTCCGTAGCCGGATCCGAATGGATGGTAGTGCGGTCTGTACTTGGGATATAATTCCACGTACCACTTGAGAAACACACATATTTCGTTTTAGCTAATCTTTTTTATTGTTTATTAGAAATAGTATGTTATTTTCATGCATGATTTAGTTAGTTCTTTCGCATTAGGAGCTTAATTATTCTTCAATGATTATGTTTAGACGCTTATTATTTATTTATATTTCCGTACTTATCTGTTGGGTTTCTACGGTCCCAAGGATCGATTAAAGCAATGAAACATAAGTGCGAATACATCAAATAAGTTGCGGAATACTTACATTGAGCGGTTGAGCGATGCGACGAAGAACAAAAATCTTTTTATGCCCTTTGAAGGTGCATTCGGCAGTGAGCATATTTTGGCTCCCCAAAAATTCGGCCATCTCCAAGCTCCAAGCTTCAATTGGTTATTCCTTGCTCACAAGTGGGTTTCCCTATCACCTTAGGAGGACTCCATTGTGTGCTAGCACTCTTGATTTTGCAACAAAATCATCATTTGCTTCTCCTTTAATCTCACGGTAAAAACCAGAAAAAAAAAGCAAGAAGAGGCCCTTGACCGAGAGTTTTGGGAGAAGAAAGAGAGAGAGAAGTGTGTTAGGTTGTTACAAAAATTGGTAAATGATTTTCCAAAAATCATATACACAAAATTGCAACCAAAAAGTCAAATTGCAATTATGCCAACCACTTCTATCAACTATACACATCACTCAAGTGACAAGTTGTCACATCAATCAAATGGACAAGTGATTTGACGCTTGATGTGACTTGTGGGTCGCACTTGAATTCGAAACGCGAGTGCACCCGCAAACACTCCCGAGCTCGGGTTCGCTAATTCCAAATTAAGGAATTTTCCGTTGCGACGTAATTAAATAATTATGCCTAGCAAAATCACTATTCATATTGCTAACGAATTAATTCTAAATTAACTCGTTCGCCAGAATTAAAATCTAATTTCAATTCCGCGTCGAAATCCAATTTCGTATAATATATCGAATATATTATTTTATCGATTAATTCCCAATTAATCGTTTTCTCTCTTTAATTAATATTTTATCCCAGATAAAATATCTCCATAATTAATCCCAGATTAATTTTCTCTCTCATCTAATTAATCCCAGATTAATAAAGTGCGAGTCATACGTCATCGGTGAATCTTCGGGAAGCGACCCATGAGATCCCCGGATATGTTGGTTGGCTTCTATAGCAAAGCGCCATGCCTACCCAATTCTCCCGAAATATCCTTATAGGAATATGTGATCTATATCAGGCGTAGTATACGTAGTATTGCATATTTCGATCCAGTATCGGATGTCACGTGCAAGGCCTAGGGCTGGAAATGTGTCTGCCCCGTGCGAAGCACATATCGGATCTCTGATAACTGGTCTCTATAATCGGATAAACATGACCTAGTCATAATATCCCGATAGCTGCAGCATATAAGAGAACCAGTTTCATATCCTACGTGATCATCATCTCCACTATTACTGGAGTGATACTTCCATCTCGACATCACACCCAATACACTACGATTCACAATATATCCAGAAGAGGCGTACACAGAACCTGTTAAAGCCTTGGACGACCAAAACCAAAGTATATTGATTGTTGCAAGTATTAGCGGTGCAAATCTCAAGTTAAGACCAAATACACCTACCCTGATTCGGACTTCCATAGACACATAGTATTACTACCAATGGAATTCCGAGGGGTCTATCCAGAGCGAAGCTGTTTTCTGTACCATCGGTAAAACACAACCTCCTACTACACTTGCATGAGTATCCTCTACCCAAATATATGAGAACTATGCCGTTATGCCCTCACAACGCGCACAAGTGTAATACTAGTCTATTCCGCATTATCAATGTCCAATCTCGATAATACTACGACTAGAGATATTTAATGATTAAACCTTCGTGGATTGATACTGTCTCATATCATCTCAATCCAGGAACTAATCATAAGGACCTCCTATCATTTATACATCTTAGTGATCTAATCAGAAATGATAAGAGAATAATTTCCATTGTCACATAGTTAATTTGTACAACAACACCATGATCTGTACAAATAATGGAGCTATGTGTCATAACTGTCCAACAATCTCCCACTTGGCCTATAGCCAGTCACTCAAGTGTCCTACACCCGAACTATGTACGGTTCGCTCAAATTTCTGAGAAAAGACTTTCGTCAGTGGATTTGCATGATTATCATCTGATGCGATTTATTCAATCATCACATCACCACGATGTATGATCCGAACAAATTAGATGAATATCGAAGTATATATCTGGATCGTTGTGAGACCATTAATTCTTTAGCTTACGCTGTAGCCTAGTTCAGCTGCTAACAGAACTATTCTAATCCAATTAGATTATTATCAATCCAGAAGGCTTCTATTACTGCCTCAGCTGCAGCAATAATCCACTTTAGTTGTTTATTCGGTAACAGTATCTTGCTTGGAAGATTTCCAGCTCACTGTTCCGTTATTCAAACTGTATAGTACCGTTTTTATGACTTATAGTCGTTATATCGGTTAGGAAACTTGCAGCAGTGATCCCAGTCACTTCAAGTTCTCCTTCTCCATAGTATAAGACAACATCCTTAGATCTCTAAGATACTAAAGGATATTCTTAACATCAATCCAATGACTATCACTTGGATTGGCCTGATTGTGACTCCATATGCTCAAAGGGTATGAGACACCAGGTCGCGTACATTTATTTAAATCTATCCGAGTAGATCTTTATTCCTAGAATAAGGTTGTTTCTTCCAAGAATTCTACGGAGAATTTTTCTCGAAAGCCAAGCTTTCACCGATTATTTTTATGGGAATGTCATTTCCAAGAAATGATATGTCATTATTATACTGGACATTTACTGTCTGTGCGCTCCCACTGACCTCCTTATATACACAAGAATCATTTTCGTTTTGAATCAAATCATACACCATTATGATTACATCAAAACGATAATTCCAAGAACGCAATGCTTGCTTCAATCCATCCATGGATCGAATAACCTGCAAACCTTGTTTGCTCGTTTTGGTACGACAAAACCATCAGGATATTGTAAACATCATCCAAAGGGTTTCCATTAAGGAAAGCAGTTTTGGCATTCAGCTGCCATATTTCATGAATGAAACATGCAGCATCAACAAGCATTATCCAAATGGATTTACCGTGGCAACAGGTAAAATGTTTCGTCATAATCGACACATTGTTGATAACGATACCTTTTCGCTACAAGCCTAGCTTAGTACGTTGGTATGTTGCCTTCCATGTATGTCTTCCTTGAAGACTTATATAGTACCAATAGGCACAATGCCTTGTGGTACAACAACTAGTGTCTAAACATGGTTGTTTTACATGGAATCCATTTTGGATATCATGGCACTTTGCCATAATAGGGAGTCGATACCTTGTATCACTTCCTCATACGTAGTCAGTCTGTATTCCTCAATAAGATTGACATCTTTATGAGGTGAGATCAGAAACCCATACCCCATGTTGTTTTCTGACTCCCTCTGACTTATGTGGTTCTTGTGTATTCGAATATTATTGGTATAGTTTCATCCTTGATGAACTATCTGTGTTCCATTAAGGAATTGGTGTCTGGAATAGTATTACTCTGATTTTCATCGAGTTTTACTATCCTCCCACTTACCACTGCTTATCGGTATTCCTCTTAGGAAAACCGCATGGCGAGCAACAATTACATTGTTCTCTTGTGATTTATATAAGTACTATACTTTGGTTTCCCTAGGATAACCTACAATTTGGCACTTATCCGATTTGGGTTGTAGTTTGGTATCATCCAAACATGTGCCTAGCATTCCCAAATCATCAGGAATGAGAAAACCCAGTTTCTTTCCTGTTCATATCTAATATGAAGTCTGTCAAACAGATTTTTATAGAACCTTATTCTAAATAAGTTCTGCACTGTTAATGCGTTTCCGTTGAAGGAAATGGTAGCTCAGAGCGACTCATGATTAACCTTATCATGTCCAATAAAATTCGGTTTCTCCATTCGGATACACCGTCAAACTGACGTGTTCCGGGAGGAGTCCTCATTGAAAGAATACTATACCCTTTCAAGTAATTGAGAAACTTATTGCTTAAGTATTTTCATCATGGTCTAACCGTGATGATTTAATACTTTAGCCGATCTGTTTGTCTATTTCGTGTCGAAACTGTAAAAGTTTCCGATTAGTGTTTCAAAAGAAACGCATAAACATAACGCGATGCCACATCCGTAAAGGTCACGAAACATTCATATCCACATCTAGCCTAGCTAGATATGGGCCCACCTTCGTCACTATGAACCAGGGGCTAACAGATTGGTGGCATTTACACTTTTACCATGTAAATAGTGTTTTAAGCACTTTGCTTAATAAACTAGATTCATAGACATTATTTGAATGGAATCAAATATGTCCTAGTACCCACTCTCCAAAAGTGTGGATATACGGGTCTTTTTTAAATTGTGTCCCAGACAACAATGCCACTATTAAGTTTCAAACTCTCAAACCAGTTTAAGCTATTTGTTTGTCATGTTACATGTTTGAGATTTATTTATATTCAAAATATAAATTATGTTATTCACATCTAATGTGTTTATCTCAATATC
The DNA here is from genome assembly GCA_019454045.1 of Zanthoxylum bungeanum. Classification (NCBI taxonomy): domain Eukaryota; kingdom Viridiplantae; phylum Streptophyta; class Magnoliopsida; order Sapindales; family Rutaceae; genus Zanthoxylum; species Zanthoxylum bungeanum. Next base: position 35,926 of record SKCR01032112.1, read on the forward strand.
ATCTTTATATAATAAAACACTTTACTGTTCTAGAATATAAAGGTATATCTGCAACGGATTAAACCCTGATATGAAGATAATGTATCTAGTCAAACCAGTTACATTTTAACAGTTTCCTAATTTAAGTACACACCCTAAGGGTAGTTCTTAAACTTAGGTTTCTACGGTTAAAACAGCGACTTTCGTCCCGTTTCTAATTCGCATATTAATCTCAACTGCAGTCAGTATCCTGCTCATAGCAGATTCTGCACACCGGTACATATTTATGTACCACACTAAGTATTTAAAATCCAATTTTAATACTAGTAGTGAACATATTATGACAAACATATTTGAAGTCAGAGCCTTGCCTGTTCTTCAATTCCTTCATGTCTGCCTTGTCCATACGGCAGTCACGCTTCCGTGTCCCTGTTTGCCATAATTTAGGCAGACATATTGGGATATGTTCTTTTGTCTTCCCAGAAGATTATAATGACTTTGCCTTTGCCTCTTTTCACACTCCAGAAGCTTTTGGCCAAGCCTTGGCCATCCGGAATATCGAAATAAGATGCGCGCCTTGCGCTTCTTGCCTTATTGCAAACTATGGCTTTATCTCCTTGAGAATAGCCATTGACTTTCCAAGAGTTTACTATTGCAATTTATAACTTCTAAGACCTAAAATAGATCTATGAAGATCCTTTAATTTCATTATCATACTTTAAGGATCTAATCCTTAGTTCTGATTAAGAAATTAAGGAGTCCATTTGGCAAGTTTAATGGATTAAGCACTAAAGTTATCATCACATGAATATTCCAAATATCATGCTCTACTATTTTCTTTACTTCTGGCTTAGGCCTAATATGTTATTTTATCAAACAAAGTAACTTATTAGTTTCCAGGACCATCCTGAAATTATTCCCAATTTGAAAATTAAAGTCGTTTTAAAAACATTTTCACCCAGGATTATGTTTTAAACACTAATCTTTCAATTATCTTGATTCTAATAGTCCAACTATTTAATCAACGATTTAGTACTATTTATTATAATGATTACTATAGTCTAACTATATAATCAACTATAATTTAATAGGTTAAATTCAATTATATTGATTACTATAATCCAATTATAAAATCAACTATTAATTGAAATAGTTTGAATACAGTCCAACTGTTTAATTAAAACAACAATTAAATATTAGTCCAACTAATAATTAATTTATTTGACGAAATATTTGAAATGAGCGCGTATGGCAAGTAACTAAACGAATATTGAAAATTTAATACTTGCCTCCCACTATTTTTCGGCGAGCCTCTTACCCTCTATGGAGTACTCGGGAAACCTAGTTTCCTAGTGGGCTAGGATCCCGTTAAATAACACACAATCTTGACTTTGGCCAACAAATTTTATGATAATTAACTAGGTAGATCTCTAAGATCAATTGGATCCTATCCAATTCCTAGATCCAGTAGGTGGACATCCAAGTCCGAAACATATATCTTATATATGCCAATATATCCAATATATTGCCTAACCTTTTTCCTCTGAATCAACTAAGCCTTGGCTTTGGCACAAAAAACTTAGTGATCCCAGTTAAGCGGAACCATTTGACCATGGAAAGCTTCGTAATCAATGTCGATGGACAAGAAATGATATTGACTTTGGCCAACAAATCACAACTTGGACAAGACACCAATATGGAACAAAGCTCTCGTGATTCAAACACATCCTCGACGAACTAAGGCCTTGACTTTGGCCAACAACCAATGCCAGTCTTGGATATTGAGTAAGAATCACTCAATGGAAGGAAAAACGCTTAATATGATGTTGAGGGTTTTTCGCGTGCAAATTGGCAACCAATTTATTATATTTCTTAAGGTCTCATCATCATACACCCTTAAACATGCATTCTAAACACATAATAAGGCGCATATAAATAAAATAATAATGATATACAGATGGATACTTAACACATTGTTCCTAGAACAAATCTCTCCATTTTCTCTCTCCCGCTAGCACAAGTATTTCTTCTACCCGTTACATAACACTTCTAAAGAAACCTCATTTACATTGAGGGGAATAGGTGAGAAGAGAAATACATAGAGTCAAAGAGGTAATAGGCTGGACACGCAGGTCCAATTAATAAATTCTAAATTTATTACAACAATTTCCAAAATTGCCCCACCCATCTAATATCCATCCGATATACATTATTCATGCATCGCAACCATGTATTCACACAAGCATGTTATCAATCAATCTAATCCAATTAATTAATCTGATTTTATTGAACATCCAATGTTCAAACAACGATTTGATTTTGCGCGAGTCAAACTCGTTTTACGAATAAGTACTCAAAGTACGAATTCTTGAATTAAATTAAACTACAACATTAAATATAATTTAATTTGTATTTAATACTAATTCGCTATTTAATTCCAAATTAAATAATACATTTTGTTAACAAACCTTAGTGACTTAGATTCTAAATCTAATCGCTACGGGTCTCAAAGCCCGATTAACATCCAATGTTAATTTAATTAAAGTCCAATGGGCTTTTAATTAATCTCTTAAGGCATGGACTTTGGTCAACGTGGGTCAAACCCAATTACCAAAGCCCATTTAAGGAATCACCCTTATATGCCTAGAAACCAATTTAGGCCTATTAGGCCCAATTAAAGTTAAAGGTCCATTAAGTCATAATTGGACTTTATGGATATGGTTTTGGGCCCAATTGGATCCAACCAATTTTCCTAAACCCATCTTGGTACAACCAAGCCCATTTAGCCCAATTACAACACCTTTTAGGCCCAATTCCAAAAATAAGCCCATTAATTAAATTATCAAAATTCCAAATTTTATATCTAATTAACCAAAGTGTATTGCAATAATTAATTACCCAAATCAATATTTCCAAAACACCAATTAGCCTAATTAATCATGCTTATCAACAATAAAACATGTCCAACACATTTTAAACAAAAATCAAACCCATTTCATGCTTTCTTTGTCTCGGCAATTTGGGTATTTTTATATCCGATTCGAATTCAATCCAATTAAATCCAATTCAACATTACCCAATTGTTTTCCAACTCATCCAATGATCAAAAACACAAAAAAATACCAAGACATTTAGGGCATGTGGTATTCGGCCAAGCCAACCAAAAGGGGAAAAATTGATCCAATCCATTTTCATGAAATTGATCCAATACAACTTCAATTAAACATCATTTAAGCATACTTAATCAAACAATTTCATCAAATCATGCTCAAAATCAATTTACCCAATTTTAACCCAAAATCCAAGTTTCATGCTCAACTTCGCTCTGATACCATTGTTGGGTTTCTACGGTCCCAAGGATAGATTAAAGCAACGAAATATAAGTGCGAATACATCAAAGAAGTTGCAGAATACTTACATTGAGCGGTTGGGCGATGCGACGAAGAACAAAAATCTTTTTATGCCCTTTGAAGGTGCATTCGGCAGTGAGCATATTTTGGCTCCCCAAAAATTCGGCCATCTCCAAGCTCCAAGCTTCAATTGGTGATTCCTTGCTCACAAGTGTGTTTCCCTATCACCTTAGGAGGACTCCATTGTGTGCTAGCACTCTTGATTTTGCAACAAAATCATCACTTACTTCTCCTTCAATCTCACGGTAAAAACCAAAAAAAAAAAGAGCAAGAAGAGGCCATTGCCGAGAGTTTTGGGAGAAGAAAGAGAGAGAGAAGTGTGTTAGGTTGTTACAAAAATTGGTAAATGATTTTCCAAAAATCATATACACAAAATTGAAACCAAAAAGTCAAATTGCAATTATGCCAACCACTTCCATCAACTATACACATCACTCAAGTGACAAGTTGTCACATCAATCAAATTGACAAGTGATTTGACGCTTGATGTGACTTGTGGGTCGCACTTGAATTCGAAACGCGAGTGCGCCCGCAAACACTCTCGGGCTCAGGTTCGCTAATTCCAAATTAACAAATTTTCCGTTGCGACGTAATTAAATAATTATGCCTAGCAAAATCACTATTCACGTCGCTAACGAATTAATTCTAAATTAACTCGTTCACCCGAATTAAAATCAAATTTCAATTCCGCGTCGAAATCCAATTTCGTATAATATATCGAATATATTATTTTATCGATTAATTCCAAATTAATCGCTTTCTCTCTTTAATTAATATTGTATCCCAGATAAAATATCTCCATAATTAATCCCAGATTAATTTTCTCTCTCATCTAATTAATTCCAGATTAATAAAGTGCGAGTCATACGTCATCGGTGAATCTTCGGGAAGCGACCCATGAGATCCCCGGATATGTTGGCAGTAAATCCGGTTAACGGACTATCCGAACACGTAAGTACCTAGTACTATGTTTGTACCGATTTACAAGACAAGGTTGGCTTCTAGCAAAGCGCCATGCCTACCCAATTCTCCCGAAATATCCTTATAGGAATATGTGATCTATATCAGGCGTAGTATACGTAGTATTGCGTATTTCGATCCAGTATCGGATGTCACGTGCAAGGCCTAGGGCTGGAAATGTGTCTGCCCCGTACGAAGCACATATCGGATCTCTGATAACTGGTCTCTATAATCGGATAAACATGACCTAGTCATAATATCCCGATAGCTGCAGCATATAAGAGAACCAGTTTCGTATCCTACGTGATCATCATCTCCACTATTACTGGAGTGATACTTCCATCTCGACATCACACCCAATACACTATGATTCACAATATATCCAGAAGAGGCGTACACAGAACCTGTTAAAGCCCTGGACGACCAAAACCAAAGTACATTGATTGTTGCAAGTATTAGCGGTGCAAGTCTCAAGTTAAGACCAAATACACCTACCCTGATTCGGACTTCCATAGACACATAGTAATACTACCAATGGAATTCCGAGGGGTCTATCCAGAGCGAAGCTGTTTTCCGTACCATCGGTAAAACACAACGTCCTACTACACTTGCATGAGTATCCTATACCCAAATATATGAGAACTATGTCGTTATGCCCTCACAACGCGCACAAGTGCGATACTAGTCTATTCCGCATTATCGATGTCCAATCTCGATAATACTACGACTAGGGATATTTAATGATTAAACCATCGTGGATTGATACTGTCTCATATCATCTCAGTCCTGAACTAATCATAAGGACTTTCATCGTTCACACATTTAAGTAATCTAATTACGAAATGATAAAAGGCAATTTCCATTGCTACATAATTAATTTGTACAAAAACACAATGTCTTTTATAAATAGTGACGCTATGGGTCATAACTGTCTAACAATCTCCCACTTGGCCTATAGCCAGTCACTCAAGCATCTAATACCTGAACTATGTACATGTCGCTCAAACTTTTGCTGAGGAATGGCTTTCGTCAGCGGATCTGCAATGTTGTCCTCTGATGCGACCTTCTCGATCTTCACATCGCCACGATGTATCATCTCACGAATCAAATGGAAACGTCGAAGAACATGCTTGGATTGATGATGAGACCGCGGTTCCTTAGCCTGCGCTATAGCCCCTTTATTGTCACAATACAATGGAACGGGCTCAGCTGCTAACGGAACTACTCCTAATCCAATTAGGAATTTTCGGATCCAAACTGCCTCCTTTGCTGCTTCAGCTGCAGCGATATACTCCGTTTCTGTTGTTGAATCGGTAACAGTCTCTTGCTTGGAAGATTTCTAGCTTACTGCTCCGTTGTTCAAACAAAATACGTACCCGGATTGCAACTTGAAGTCGTCTTTATCGGTTTGGAAACTTGCATCGGTATACCTAATTACCTCAAGTTCTCCATCTCCATAGATTAAGAAAGCATCCTTAGTTCGTATAAGATACTTAAGGATATTCTTAACCGTAATCCAGTGACCTTCACCTGGATCAGCCTGATAGCGACTACACATGCTCAAAACATATGAGACATCAGGTCTTATACATATCATGGCATACATGATCGATCCGACTGCTGAGGCGAACGGTATCCGACTTATGTTGTCTCTCTCATCTTGAGTTTTAGGACACATGTCCTTAGATAGAGTGACGCTATGTGACACTGGAAACAGTCATCTCTTAGACTAATCCATGTTGAATCTCTTCAACACTTTGTCAATGTACGTGCTCTGAGAGAGTCCAAGCAGCTTTCTAGATCTATCCCGGTAGATCTGTATTCCCAGAATAAAGGCTACTTCTCCCAGATCTTTCATGGAGAATTTTAATGAAAGCCAAGCTTTCACCAATGTTAACATGGGAATGTCATTGCCCATAAGCAATACATCGTAAATATAAAGGATAATGAAAGTCAGTGCGCTCCCACTAACCTTCTTGTATACACAAGGATCATCTTCATTTTGAACGAAATCATATTCTTTTATGATCTCATCAAAACGTTGGTTCCAAGAACGCGACGCTTGCTTCAGTCAATAAATGGACCGATTTAACTTGCAAATCTTGTTTGCATGTTTAGGCACGAAAAAACCGTCAGGCTGTTCCATATAAACATCCTCCAACAGGTTTCCGTTAAGGAAAGCGGTTTTGATATCCATGTAATCGAAATATGCAGCAATAGCAAGCATTATCTGAATGGATTTAATCATGGCAACAAGTGAGAAAGTATCATCGTAATCGACACCATGTCGTTGATGATACCCTTTCGCTACAACCCTAGCTTTGTATATTTGTACGTTGCCATTTATGTCGGTCTTCTTCTTGAAGACCCATTTGCATCCAATAGGCTTTACGCCTTCTGGTGCATCAATCAGTGTCCAAACTTGGTTGGTGTATATGGAATCCATTTCGGAATTCATGGCATCTTGCCATAAACTGGAGTTGATAACTTGTATCGCTTCCTCATACGTAGCCGGTTGGTCTTCCTCAATGAGATTGATATCCACATGAGGTGAGATCAGAAACCCATACCTCTCAGGTTGTTTTCTGACTCTCTTCGACCTACGTGGTCCTTGTGTAATCGAAGATTGTGGTACAGTTTCATCCCTGATGAACTGTTCATGTTCCGTTGAGGATTCTATGCCAGGAACAGTATCACTTCGATTTCATCGAGTTTTACTTTCCTCCAACTTATCACTGCATTTAGGAATTCCCTCTCAAGGAAAATCGCATGTAGAGCAACAAAAACTTTGTTCTCTCATGGGTGATAGAAGTAATATCCTTTGGTTTCCCTAGGATATCCCACAAATAGGCATTTATCCGATTTGGGTTCAAGTTTGGTACCTTCCAAACGTTTGACGTATGCCCAACAACCCCAAATCTTCAGGAATGAGTAACTCAGTTTCTTTCTTATCCATATCTCATATGGTGTCTGTTGAACAGACTTTGACGGAACCTTATTCAAAAAGTATTTATTGTTTAATGCATATCCCCATAAGGAAATAGGTAGCTCAGTGCGACTCATCATAGACCTTACCATGTCTAACAAGGTTCGATTTCTCCGTTCGGACACACTGTTTAATTGCGGTGTTCCAGGAGGAGTCCACTGTGAAAGAATACCATATTCTTTCAAGTAGTCAAGAAACTCATTACTTAAGTATTCGCCACCACGGTCCGACCGTAATGTCTTAATACTTTTACCGGTCTGTTTTTCAACTTCGTGTCGAAACTCTTTGAATTTCTCAAAAGTTTCCGACTTGTGTCTCATAAGATACACATAACCATAACGTGATGCATCATCTGTAAGGGTTACGAAGTATTCATATCCACCTCTAGCCTGGCTAGACATGGGCCCACAAACGTCACTATGAACAAGGGCTAACAGTTCGGTGGCACGTACACCTTTACCGCTAAAAGGTGATTTATGCATTTTGTCTAATAAGCAAGATTCACAGACGTCATATGAATTTGGATCAAATCCGTCCAAGTACCCACTCTTCGAAAGTGTGGATATGCAAGTCTTGTTTATGTGTCCAAACGACAATGCAACATATAAGTTTCATCTTTATGACTTACTTTAAGCCTTTTGTTTGTTACATTTTGAGATTATTTATATTCAAAATATAAAGACCATTATTTGCATCAGCTGTGCAAATTTCTATATCGTTTTTATACATAAAACACCCAGTGTTTCTAAATACAAAAGTGTACCCACATTGGGTTAACATAGATACAGAAATTATATTCCTAGTCAAACTAGGTACAAAATAACAGTTTGTAAGTTCAAGTACATGCCCCGAGGGCAGTTCTAAAACAAAAGTGCCAACGGCCAAAACAGCGACTGGAGTCCCATTTCCAACACGCAGTCAATCTCTCCTGACGCCAGTTTTCTGCTAATCCGCAGATCCTGCATATCAGTACAAATGTGAGTACCATAACCAGAATCAAAAATCCAATTTTTAAAACTAGAAGTAGTCATGTTTATTTCTATAACAAACATACATGAGGCCGGTGCCTTGTCCGCCTTTATCTCATTCTGGAGTGCCTTATACTCGCGGCAGTCACGCTTCCAGTTACCCTGATTGCCGCACTGGAGGCATACATCCTGAGACTTGTCCTTTGGCTTCCCAGAAGCCTTTGACGCTTTGTCATTGCCCTTCTTATGCTTCTTCTTTTTAACACCTTCAGTCACATTGGGCCCAGCCCTCGGAGTCCGAGATGTAGAAGCAAAGTGCGCCTCGCGCTTCTTGCCCTTAAGAAGTTCCTTTTCTGCCTTACGCAGCGTGGACATCAGCTCTCCAAGAGTCTGCTCTTGGTTCATCATATTGTAGTTCATGATGAACCCACTCCAAGTGTCGGGGAGAGACTGCAAGATCAAATCTATAGAGGTCTCTATCTCAAAGACAATCCCCATTTGTCCAAGCTGCTCGATATCAGCAATCATCTGTGCCACATGTTGTTCAACAGATGTACCCTCCGACATCCGAGTGCGGAAGAGCTTCTTCTGTAACTCATATCTCTGCGATCTAAGATTAGATCGGTGTAGATCATTCAACTTCGCCAACATAGTATAGGGATCCAATCCCTTGATCTGTCGACGGAATTGCTGAGTCATAGCAGCAAGCATGATAGATTGAGCAGTTGCGTTGTCATCACTATGTTTCTTCCAAAGATCTAGCTCGAGCAACTGATCAGATCTGGGCTTAGGCCCAAGAGGTCTCTCTATAGTATATAGCAGCCTCTCGGATCCAAGGACTATCCTTAGATTCATGTCCCAATCGGAAAAGTCAGTGCCGTTGAAGACATTATCGCCCATGATGATGTCACGAACACTGTTCTTTCCAGTCATTTTAACTGCGATAATCTAATTATCCAATTAACAATGTAGGGTACAATCTAACTGTTACAAGAAAAATAACAATATATTAGTCCAACTAATAAAATAATTTTGACGAAATATTTGAAAGCGCGTAAAGCTAAGTATTTGAACGAAATTGCAAATTCAATACTAGCCTCCCACTATTTTTTGGCAAGCCTATAACCCTCTGTTGAGTACTCGGGAAACCTAGTTTCCTAGTGGGCTAGGATCCCGTTAAATAACACACAACCTTGACTTTGGCCAACAAGCTGTATGATATTTAACTAGGTAGATCTCGAAGATCAATTGGATCTCATCCAATTCCTAGATCTGGTAGGTGGACCTCCAAGTCCGAAACATATATACAAATATATGCCAATATATCCAATATATTTTCCTAACCTTTTTCCTCTGAATCTACTAAGCCTTGGCTTTGGCACAACAAGCTTAATGATTCCAGTTAAGCGGGACCCATTGACCTTGGAAAGCTTTGTAATCAATGTCGATGGACAGAAATGATCTTGACTTTGGCCAACAAATCACGACTTGGAAAAGACACTGATATGTAACAATGTTTTCATGATTCAAACACATCCGCAATTGACAAAGGTCTTGACTTTGGCCAACAAACCAATGCCAATTTTGGATCTTGAGTAAGAATCACTCAATGGAAGGAAAACGCTTAATATGTTTTGAGGGTTTTTCGTGTAAATTGGCAACCAATTTATTATCTTTGTTAGGTCTCATCATTCACCCATTAAGCATGCATTCTAAAAGCATAATAAGGCACGTAAAGTAAATTAATAACGATATGCGGATGGATATTTAACAACTTGTTCCTATAACAAATCACTATCTTTCCCTCTCCCCCCTAGCACTATTCTTCTTCTACCCAATTACAAAATAAAATAATAGAAACCTCATTAACATTGAGGGGAATTAGGTGAGAAGAGAATACAAAGAATTAATAAAGAGAGAAGGCTGGACACGCAGGTCCAATTTATAAATTCTAAATTTACAACAATTTCTAAAATTGCTCTTTCCCTTCTAATATCCATCTGATATATGCTATTCATTCATCACATCTATGTATTCATTCAAGCATGTTATTCAATCAATCTAATCAAATAATTAATCTTTGAATATTAGTGATCATCCAATGTTCAAACAATGATTTGATTTGCGAGAGTCCAACTCGTTTGTGAATAAGTACTCGAAGTACAAATTCTTGAATATATCGAACTACTCTTTAAATCTAATTTAATTCGTATTCAATACTAATTCATTCATTTAATTACAAATTAAATATCTACACTTTTTTAATGCGCTTTAACGACTTAGATTCCAAATCTAATCTAAATGGGTCTCAAAGCCCAATTAACATCCAATGTTGTTTAATTAAAAGTCAATGAGCTTTCAATTGATTTCATAAGCATAGGCTTTGGTCAATATGGGTCAAACCCAAATACCAAGGCCCAAGTAAGGAATCACCCTTATTTGCCAATAAACCAATTTTGGCCCATTAGGCCCAATTAAACATTTAAAGCCCATTTGTTATATTTGGACTTAATGGATTGATTTAGGCCCAATATGGATCCAATCCATTTGGCCCAAACCTACTTGGCCCAACCAAGTCCATAAGGCCCAAATACAACAATTACAAGCCCAATTCAAAATCAAGCCCATTTAATCAAATTTCAATATTCCAATTTTAAAATTCAATTAACTAAAGTGTAATACATCAATTAATTATCTAAATCCATATTTCCAAAATACAAATTTAATCAATTAATCATGTACTCTTTTGTTCAACTTATGTCCAACATTTTTGAATCAAAAATCAAGTCATTACATGCTTACAAGATCACGGCATTTAGGGGTTATATTTGTCCGATTTCGTTTTCAATCCGATTGAATTACAAATCAACATTACCCACATTTTTCAACTCATCCAATGATCAAAAACAAAAAATACCATGACTTACAAGGGTAATACACATTTTGCCAAGCATCATTTTTGGGGAATATTGATCCAATTAATTTTCATGAAATTGATCCTAAATAACTCCAAGTCATCCATATACAAGCATGCTCAAACAAGTAATTTAGTCAAAACATGCTCAAAATCAATTTACCCAAATTTTACCCTAATCATTTTCATGCTTAAACCTTGCTCCATGATACCATTGTTTGTTTCTAGGGTGGTCCAAAGATCAATATAAGCATAGAAATAGAATGAATACTCAAAAAAGTAAGGCGGAAAACACACTTACAATGAACGGCTTTTGATGTGATGATCAACAAAAATTTCCTCCCTTTGTGAAGTATTCGGCCAAGGCTCCATTTTATTGATGAAGTTGAACAAGCTCCAAGCTTTATGGATTCCAAGCTCTTAGTTCGGTTCTCTATCACCTTGTATGGATTCCTTGAATGTGCTAGCAAGATTTGAAAGAAAAACTATTCTTCTTCTTCTACTCCAAGGCTCGTGGTTTTGCTTGAGAGAGGGAGAGAGTTTTTGTGTTTTGTTTCTTTGTTTTCTAAAAACAATTACCAAAAACAACTACCCAAAAATTTGGTATATGCTTTACTAAAGTCAAAGCAAATTTTTTGCTTCAAAATGGCATTAAATGCCCACACAACACCAACATCATGAATAGTGACTGCATGTCACTCACCAAAAAGTTGACTTAGACATCTATCACTAAAGTGACAAGTGATGTGACTCGCGATGTGACTTGCGGCCGCACTTGATTCAAAATCGGAGTGGCATCACAAACACATTCCGGGCTCGGTTTCGTTAATTCCGAATTAACGAGTTTTTCCGTTGCGTTGTAATTAAATCAAATTTAATTAAATAATCATGCCTAGCAAAATTATTATTCACGTCGCTTGCGAATTAATTCTAAATCAATTCGTTAGCCCGAATTAAAATCTAATTTTAATTCCGCGTCGAAATCCAATTTCGTATAGAATATCGAATATATTATTTTATCGATTAATTCCAAATTAATAGTTATCTCTCTTCAAATAGTACTTTATCCCAGATAAAGGCTCTCCGCTATTAATCCCAGATTAATAAAGTTCTAATCATACGTCATCGGTGAATCTTCGGGAAGCGACCCAATAGATCCCTGGATATGTTGGCAGTAAATCTGGTCGTTCGAATATCTGAACACATACGTACCTTGTACTACGTTTTACCGATTTACGAGACAAGATGGCTTCTAGCAAAGCGTTATGCCTACCCAATTCTCCAGAAATATTCTTAATGGAATATATGATCTATGTCAGGTGTAATATACGTAGTATTGCGTATCTCTTAGTCCAGTATCTGATGTCACATGCAAGGCCTGAGGCTGGAATAGTGTCTGCCCCGTACGAAGCATATATCGGATCACAAGCAACTAATCTCTTTATTATCGGATAATCATGACCTAGTCATATTATCCGGACGGTTGCAACCTTTTAGAGAACCAGTTTTGTATCCCTGCGTGACCATCATCTCCATATGACTGAAGTGATACTTCCGTCTTGACATCACACCCAATACACTACGATTCTCCTAGAAGAGGTGTACATAGAACCTGTTAAAGTTCTGGACGACCAAAACCAAAGCGTATTGATTGTCGCAAGTACTAGCGATGTAAGTCTCAGGTTAATACCAAATACACCTACCCTGATACGGACTCCCATAAACACATAGTCATACTACCAATGGATTCTGTGGGGTCTATCCGGAGCGAAGCTATTTTCCGTACCATCGGTAAAACAACACCTCCTACCACACTTACATAAGTATCCAATACTTAAATATATGAGAACTATGATGTTACGCTTCTATAACATGCACAAGTGCGATACTAGTCTATTCCGCATTATCGATGTCCAGTCTCGATAATACTACGACTAGAGATATTTAATAATTAAACCGTCGTGGATTGATAATGTCTCATATCATCTCAATCCGGAACTAATCATAAAGACTTTCATCATTCACACATTTAAGTAATCTAATTAAGAAATGATAAAAGGCAATTTCCATTGCTACATAATTAATTTGTACAAAAACATAATGTCTTTTACAAATATTGATGCTATGGGTCATAACTGTCTAACATTAACAATTGCCGCTCTATTCCAAGTGTCCAATCTCTTGATCCCCAAACCCCCCTCTTTTAGGGGTAAACAAACTCTACTCTAAGCCATTTTCGCCCCCAAATAAGTGAGCTCACTACCCTTCCAAAGGAAGGATCTGAGAATCGTCTCCACCTTCCCAATAACAGACTTAGAAAGAATAAATAAAGAAGACCAATAAAGATGAATGGAGAACAAAACAGATTTTATGAGCTGAAGTCACCCCGCATATGAAAGAAACTTACTACTCCAACTCTTGGCACGCCTAACAATATGATCAACAAGGGAAGCACAATCTGAGGCCCGGAGCTTAGAAGAAATCAAAGGAACTCCCAGATACCGCACTGGAAGAATATCATTTTGGAAACCCAAAACATGAAGTAGCTAGCCCTGGAGGATAAGAGAGATACCGGAGGAGAAGAAATTACTCTTAGCTGGATTCGGGACTAAGCCTGATAAACCACTAAACTGCCAAAGACAATCCTTGATCAGAGAGACCGATGAGGCATCCACCTTACAAAAAATCATAAGGTTATCCGCAAAAAAAAAATGTGTGAGGCGATCCTTAGAACACCGCCAATGGAACTTAAAACCTCGATTATGAGCCATATTATGAAGTAAGCCCGAGAGAACTTCCATATAAGGAGACATAGGATCACTCTGTCCTAGCCCACAGTCCCCAGAGAAAATACCATGCAACTCCCCATTGATAGAAAGAAAACATAGTAGAAGTCAATACACTCCTGAATCCAACCCACCATCCTCTGTGGAAAACCAACAGTCCGTAAGACCTCAACAATAAAATCCCAATGAACAGTGTCATAAGCTTTCATCAAGTCAATCTTAAGAGCATATCTCGGGTACCCTCTTTCAGATGATAATTCTGAACCAATTACTGGCACAATAAAATATTGTCGCTAATACGCCGACCCGCAACAAAAGCAGATTGATTAGGATAGATCACAGAATGAAGGAAAATTTTGATCCGATTCGCAATAAGATTGGCAATACACTTGTAAATAGTGTTACAGTGAGAAATAGGCCGAAAATCCTTAACCTGAGAAGGGTTGGGGCTCTTTGGGATCAGAGCAATAGACGTCGCATTAACCTGCCTCAAGAGACGCCCAGAAGAAAAGAAATAGTGAATAGCACAAAGGACATCATCCCCCACAATACTCCAAGTCTTCTTAAAGAAACCCGAATTAAACCCATCTGGGCCATGAGCCTTATTGTCCTTCAGAGAAAACAAGTAAGACTTAATCTCCTCATACGAAACCTCCCGGCCAAGAGTCTCCCTCTGCTCAGCAGATACATACTTAGTAATAGCAGAATTGACAACATCCCTATCAATATCCTGCTGACAAGGCTGGGGCCCCAAAAGAGTCTCATAAAAAGATACAATCTCCTCCCTAATCAAGACCTCATCCTCCACACGAGTCCCATCCTCTTTAGTAACAGAAGTGATTTTACTACGACAATGAATACTCTTCATAGCAGTAAAGAAGAATTTCGAGTTCTGATCCCAAGGTTGAGCCATTGACCACAAGATTTCTGTCTATTGAAGCCCTCATCAGTCCGGCTCAAATCAGCATACCATAAAGAAAGTCTTGCTTCTTCAGCTAACAAAGCAGAGTCACTAGGGCGATCCTATAAAGCACACTGCACCCTATCCAGCTCCCTTCTAATCTCCAAAACCCTACCCGAAAGATTAGAAAAGTTCTCAGTATTAAACTTCTTCAAGGCCATCTTAGCACTCGTCAACTTACTGCACAAACGGAACATCGGAGTACCACGAACATCAATATCCCAAGCCTTAGTCACAACAGAGAGAAAATCAGGATGATCAGCCCAAAAATCAAAGAATTTGAAAGGAATTTTCCTATTCGGGAGCTCAGAAAGCTTAACAACCATATGAGGGTGATTTGAAATCCAAGGGGGAAGAAACCAGACAGCAAAACCTGGGAAGAGATACTCCCAAGAAGAGTTAGCGAGGACACGATCAAGCTTACGCCAAATAGGAGACTGAATTTGCTTATTAAACCACGTAAAACGACAGCCAGAAAGCCAAAGATCATGCAAACCAGCCTGACCCAAACAGCGGCCTAAATCATCTTTCCAAGACGGCCATGACACAGACCTACCACTATGCTCAATCGGAGTGCGAATGGCGTTGAAATCCCCCAAAACTAGCCACAGAGAATCATCAAAATCACTACCACTAGTAATCATGTCGGCCCATAGCTCCCGACGCTTCTCGTAATCACACTCACCATAAACCACAGTGACCACACAGCTCCACAACCCAGAAATATGAGACATACGACAATGTATAGCTTGAGACGAAGAACGAATAATGCTAACATCAATGTCACTAGGATTCCAACAAACCCAATTACGGCCAAACGGAAGAATGTCATAATGGCAAAAAAACATCCACGAAGGATTAATTGCACGAGAGACACTCACAAAATTAACATCATTTACCTTGGTTTCAACTAAACCACACAAAGAAAGCTTCTCATCATGAAAAAACCTCATAACTTCAGCATGTTTCATAGGGTCATTGAGACCCCGAATATTCTAACATCCAAAAATCATAAAAAAAATAGATAGCAGATAAGAACCAACCCAATCAAGTCAATGATGTCTACCCCATCTCGGGGAATGCCGTTTCTGACTCCTCTTACCACCTGAACCCTTCTTAGATTTTTTACCATAAACCAATTTCTTTATCTCCAAAGAATCTATGGCATTAACAGCCAAATTGTTATCATTGGGAGGGGGAGAATCATAAGCACCAATAGGCGGAATCTCAGCTAAAACAGTCTCAAGAAGATCCTTGACATGCAGTGAAGAAATATAAGAACATTCCCATTCATCCCTCTTACCCTCTGCCTCCACAATAACTGCCTCAGACGAATCACAACGAGGAAAGAAGGAACTATCGGAGCCGATTCCAAACTCTTAGTAGAGTACTCACCCAAAAACAAGAACCCTGTCAGCGGTAACATCCTGAATCACACCACCACTCGAGCTAACGGGAGTGGTCAAAGTCGCTCTCTTACCTCTCTTCTTCTTAGAGACCGAAATCCAGGCACCCTCCTTATCCTCAGCCGCCTCAGCCGTAACAACTATACCCGTAGCAGGAGTAAAGGACTTAGGAACCCAGGACTGCGAATGCTTGCTATCCTCCTTACTAGGAGCCTTCCTAGGGCAGGAATTCAACGAATGGCCAAAAACTTCACAAGTAGTACATTTCACAAGAACCCCACTCGCCCAAGTACCATTAGGACACTGGAAATCAATCTACTCGACAATGGGGTTCCGCACATCAATTTCAACACATACTCGAGCGAAACTGAGCCGTTTCCTAGAAAGAGTAATATGGTCAACATTGAGAGGTCTACCAACTGCACTGGCCACACAACTAAGTCTATTAGCCGTCCAAAACTCAAAAGGCAGGTTAAAAAGTCTAACCCACACCGGAACCTTAAAGAGGTTCTCCTTGGTCAAAGATAAACCCGGTTGCCAAATTTTTAGAATCAACGGTCTATTAGCCATATGCCACGGGGCTCTATCCAACACCGCACAAGCTTCTTGAAAATTATCAAATTTAAACAAAAAGAAGCCATTATCTGAGGTTAAAACCTCCTGAAAACCAAGCCTCCCTCATAACTTGTGCGCGATAGAGTTGATAATTTGAAATTGAAGTCTTTTACCCACAAAATATCCAACTAATATGCTACACCAAAACACACTTCCCTCTTCAGCAACCTCTAAAGGAGGGCACACTTTAACCCTTCCGTCGAAAAACATTCGGTTGAACAAAGTGTAGTGAGGTAGACATGGCTACCGAATCAAGAGGATCTACTCCGTTGTGACCATTCAACACATTAGCATAACTCTGAGTACGTACAGATCCATTGCCCCCCAACCCTGGAAGTTTCGGTACCTTACCAATCAAACACTCAGCAACTGTGGTAGGTGCAAGATTCATATTGCCATGTGCACCCAAGCAAGAAGACTTTGGAAGAATAGTGGCTATCCTACCAGAAACCTCACCAACAGTACCCCCCTCCACATTATCTCCCTCTACCGAGGAAGAACCAGCTTGACCAAGAGCACAAGAAACTACCTTCGAACCAATAACATTAACTGCCTCACTTGCTGCCTTAGCATCAACAACCACACCGGCACCATCCAACTGAACAATATTTTATCCCTCGGCAGGACCAGACCCAAACACAGCCTCAGACAATGAGGGCAACAAAACAGACCTTAAACATACTTCCAATGATCCATCAGCTATGCCTACAGCTTCAACATCATTCTTTTTTACTGCACCACTCTCGGCTCCATAAACAGTCAAAACAGCCTCTGCCGAGGACTCCAAACTCCTCATCGATGGGGCTACGAACCCCCTACAGTCGAAATCAACAACCAATTTCAAACCAGTCCCAAGCTACCAACATTCACAACATCATCAACTCTGTCACCAACCGACTCAGCAGAGCCACCCCCACCAGTATTACCATCAACGTCAAGGAAAACCTCATTAAAAAACTACCAGACCTAGGGGACGAATCCACGCAAGTCAACTTACCAAGAACATAAGGGATGAGGCCGGAAGATCCAGAAATAGTCAAAGGCTGAGGTTCATTGGGCAGAGACGTTGGGGCCAGAGAAGAAACCAACGGCGCCGGAGAAGAAGCCATTCCCATCGAAGACTCAAGATGCCCAAGGCAAAGATCCACGGGCAGAGAAACACTGGCGGTCAAAAATTCACCACGAGGCACAGCCCTGACGGCCAACCGACCAGTGCCGGGTAGATGAGGCCCAACCATATGTAAACCAGACGATGTCATAGACGGAGGGAAAGGGAAACACCGGGAAAGAGTACCAATTCACAGAAAAGAAAAGAGAGTAAGAGGGTTGAGAAAGGATTTTGGTGTTATCAATTTGGTAGAAGACCAAAAGAGATTAAGGCTCACGACGATCTAAGTTGGGAATCGCCGAGAGGGAAGGGAAAGTGGAGAGCATTTTAGGGTTTTTTACGCTCATATTCATTGGAACTAGTATATCTATTTATGATTCATTTCCTCTCTTATACTTCTTACTATTCTTTGTTATTTTCAAAACAATCTTACGTAAGAGGTAACTGATAATTCAATAAAACTAATGCCCTAAAGCTTTTAAAAATAAGTCTCGAAACAAATCTTAATCAATAACAAGTAATAAAAATCCATTATAAAGAAAAATCTCCACTCAGATTTGAAGTCCGATTGAGTCTCCTTCATGTCGCAGGGGGCGAACGCGGCTCCTGATGGGTATCTATATAGAATACACTGGGTTAGAATCATAAGTTATAAAATACGGTTCAAAATCAAATTAAGTTCCTTAACCTAGTAGGATTACTCCCTTAGAACATTTTAAATTCCTTAAAAGAAATGTAAAATAAAATTCAGACCCTTAGTTACGTATCGCGACTTCTGAAAAAAATTTTGATTTTTGGGTTCGCATCGCGACGCCGGACCCTTCTGTGTCGCAATGCGACCTTGTTAAACATACGCATGCTTCTGCCTCGTTTGCATCGCGACACGAGCTTGGCGCATCGCAACGCGTCCTCGTTTCCAGGACCATATTTTGTTCCTTCTATTGTTAACCCTCAAAACTCATTTCACATAATCACAAACAAATACCACATCTTCATCATATCCTCATCATCAAATGGTACTCCAAACATCTCATCTCCACCCAAATTCTATCATTTTCTCTTAATGTTTTAATTAAAACTAGACATGACAATTTCCCACACATCAATTCCTTCACACAAAACCACCCATACTACATTATCATTAAGCCAACAACACACGTCAATCATCCAACTATCAAGATTCAAACACCAAAGTTTGGGTCAAGTAGTCTTACCTTAATTCAACTTCCTTCTTCCTTAACAATGCACATTGATCTCTTTTTCTTCTTTTAGGGTTTGGTTAGATGGATTTCCCTGTTAAGCTTCAATATTTTTTACAAAGAAAATAGATAACTCTCTCTCTCTTTTCCTCTCTCAACCTCATGATAATGCCCAAGAATGAAAGCATTTCCCCCCTTTTTTATCATTTATTTATTCAATTCTAGAAAATCTAGGTAGTTTAATTTGTTGGGTCTTGGCCTTGGGCTTCTTTTCTTTTTTTTTTTTAATTTTTGTTAGGCCATGTAAGAAATCAAAGGAAAATTGGGCGTAAATTAAGTAGGTGTTCGTTGTCCCTAAATCGATCCCGAAAATTATTTACTAGCCCGGAAAAGAAAACCCCATGCGTCCCTAGCCGAACAAAAATATTTGGGGTCGTTACAAATACTTTTCAACCTCGCTCTTGATGCCAATTGTAGGAACTGATTTCCTAGCGCAGCTGAAACACCTAAGGCTTCCGGGATCATACTTGAAAATTTTTCTACCCTTTCCTTCACTTGGTCGAATATGACTAGTTGTTCGCTGAAATTTTGCTTCTGTTTTTAATAAAATTTCAGCCTCGGAACAGCCCCCGGAAAGTGGCTCAAATCTGGACTGTTTTGGACCAGAAATGCTCCCAGCTCACTGTTCAAATCAACCTATTTGCGTGAGCCACACCAGTGTTTCATGTCTAATTTTTTCAGTAAACAGCCCCACAATGGTCTTAAATCACCCTTTAATGTTTCCCAATTTTTATGGAAAATAAACAAAAGCCCCGTTACACGAAGTGATATGCAGCAATGAGCAGAAAATTGCTCACTATCGTGTAGTGTATTATAGAAGGAGAAGATGATAGATTTTAGTTCGACACCAAATAGCCTTATGTGTTATGTCTCGTCACTAACAGAATATAGTGTGGGCTAATCACAAATTAATCTCTAAACTCTTTAGAGATTAAACTATTATCACATAAGATTTGGTTTTGGTTTCTCTTGTTCTTGTTATTCTTCAACTCTTGAGATTAAAGCTTAGAACATCAAAGGGTGGCTAGGGTTGAATGAGATAGACTAGGAAAAAAGAAAATCTTATTTTCTTTTTATAGTTAGGGTTTTTTATTTTGAAAATCAAAAAACCATTCCCCTCCTCTATGCATAGTTTCGGCAAGCCCTAGTGGTGGTATCCAAAATTTTGTAACATGAATCTTGTATTCAATGCCCTCATCATGACAAAAATAAGTTATAAAATTAAATATTTTATAATATTCTGAATTAATAACTTCAGATTATTCTACTAAGAACCCAAATTTGCACTCTCGTTGTCGTAGACAGGTAATATAAGCCAAACCACGTCGGTGTCCATCGACATACAGATTGGCCCTTCATGAGTATCTCATAATTAGAGTCGGGTCAAAATATTGTTATACCCCTCTAATTATTTTTACCTTAAGTACCGATGATTCTCTAATGAATGATTTACTCATAACTATTATGAATGTTAATCTTTCTATTCGTAATGGAAAGACTTGAGCGCTCTAACCGTTCAAATATCGAATCAATCCTTAAGGAAGATACTCTTCTACTTCTCGTAAGAATGAGTGAATTTCCTATCTATGTAAAACTTCCCCAGCTACCCACCAAACCATGTCCCCAAAGTACGTAGCTATTGGTCGGGATTGCTACACCAACCTCACATTTGTAAATCAAATGACATAGCCTACCATGCAGGAGTTCGTAGTGCACTCAGGATTCAGATCAATCCGTATATGACCATCTAATAGATTGAAATAAATTTCTTTATTTAACGGATATTAGAAGAAACTCATTTCTATCTAGTTCCATTCTTATATGATCACATCATATAAGGTGTCTTTATCCTCAGATTAAGGTCGTCATACAATTATATAATGGATCGCCGTGATAGATAAATAAAAAACAAAGTACCGATTGTATGCTCTCTATGGACTACTTTAGATTACTAACTTCAGACAAAAACCTATTGTATATGTGATGAGCGAAAAAAATATCAATATTTACCGCCCTTTTACTTAATATTTTGTTTAGTTTCTCGGGTTTGATGAACGTTTTGATGTGTTTTAGTTTATTTTGCAGATAAAATAATATTGGGACACAATGAAATCATTTAGGATGAAATTTGGGTCAAATAAGGGCAAAAATTGGACTTGACATATTAATTTTGGAGATTGGAAACTTGAAAGGGCGTTTTAACGAAGTGCAGTTTTGGAAATTCCAATTTTGACCATCTGTCGTATTTTGGGCATAACTTTTTACTCCGATATCGGATTGAGCTGATTCAAGTTCCAGATTAAAGAAGACTCAAAGATATACAACTGTGAAAGATAAAATAATTTCGAATTCTGAAGATTTCATGCCCGAAATTGATGAACCATCCAGAAGTGTGTTGTGTGTAATTATTAAAGTCACTTTCAATCATTTTCAAAGCAAAAAATAAATTAATAAATAAATAATAAAAATTATCAAATCACCACCAAACATGATAAGCAATTAGTGGAGCAATTAATAATGGATTTGGTGGAGCAATTAGTGGAGTAATTAGTGGATCAATTAAAAATGGATTTGGTGGATGATTTGATGGAGGCAAAATTTTGCCTATAAATACCAAGCCATTTCATTTGTAAATTCATACTTTCTTCTTTGAAATTCCTTAAGAATACTAAGAAGATTGTATCTTGTTTGTTTATTTATAGCTTTCAGTAATTAATTTCCGCTTTCACACTTTCTTTTCTTTACTTTTCAGTTTTTACTTTCCGCAATTTACTTTTACGCACAATATTTTTCTTTCTTTAATTTTAAGTTTTTACTTTTCAGTAATGAGGAGGTAACTCCCCTTTGCTGGGGTAAAATGTAAAACTTTTATTACTAATATTTAGATTAATCTCCCTTAATTATAATATATAAACTAGTTAAAACCTGACTTAACGAGGATACCGCCATATTGGTCGGTTGGTAATTATTTAAATTGGTTTTAACCTGACTAAACTGGATACCGCCTGATTGGTCGGTTGGTAATTAATTATTAATTTGATTTAATCTGGATACCGCCTATATGGCTGGTTGGTAATTATCATGCAAAGTTAATATATTATATTAAGGGAGATATATAAAATAGAAGTAATAAAAGTGGATCCTTTTACCTCATCATTTTCTTTTATTGTACTTTTATTTTATTTACTTTTCAGCAATTTACTTTCAGCATTTATTTTTCAGCAATTTACTTTTCAGCAATTTACTTTCAGCATTTACTTTTCAGTAATTTACTTTCAGCATTTACTTTCAGCATTTAATTTTCAGTATTTAATTTCAGCATTTACTTTCCGTCATTTACTTTTTAGCAATTTACTTTTCAGCAATTTACTTTTCAGCATTTTACTTTATGTCTTTTATTTTTTACTAGCCCTAGTTATGTGTCGTAACTAAGTTAGTTATCTGGGGTTGTGATGAATTCTAATATCACCGGTTTATAAGGGGTTATTTTATAGTTTGGGTAATTTAAAAGTTTACTTATTAAGTCTTAAGCTTAATGCTTCTTGTTGTCTGATCACCAATAAGATTGATGTGGTAAATCTAAAGTAAACTTGACAAAGGAATTTTAGGTTTTAGCCTTAGACTTAATAGCCCACGATCCTCATTGAGGATAGATAACCCTTTAATAGATTTCCTTACAGGATAGACATATACCTGTCGGGCGGGGGTAGCCATAATTGGAACTTAAACTTAATGAATCCAGGTAATTTGGTTGACATAGACATATGGTTCAATTGGGTTATACTGGGTATTTGTGTCTGACTATTGACAGAGGCTTTTGCATAATTTCGTGTTCCAAGTTAGTAAACTGATTTATTACACAAACATAAAATAATCACTTCATCTTTTAAAAGATATTAGAATGATTTACAACCCTAGATCTTTGAGACTTTTGTTATTTTCCTTAGTATTTTCTTTTGTTTATTTTATTTATTTTAATTAAGGAAAACCACATTCAACCAACAAACAATCATTCTCTTCTCCATATAATTAGATACCTGTAAATAAATAGTATCAATAATTAATAACAACAGTAGGAATTAAGTCCTCGTGGGATCAATATTTTTATACTACTTGAATGATACGTGCACTTGCATTATACGTGTGTGTTTACGCCGGTCAATATGACACTCATACACTAATTCTGACGGCACATGAGTAATCTAGGGTAAATAAAATAATTTACAATATACGATATTAAATCAACACTTTGATAAATGAATAATGCATCTTTTTATTAAATAAAATATAATTTCGTTTACATTACATGAAGCTCTATGGCATATATCCCAACAATTGATCTGGGATCGTTCATGTGATAACATGAGAATGGAGACACCTTTTATGATGTGATCGTATGTGAATGAACCTACATATAAATGGATTTATTATAATATCTGTTAAATAAAGAAATCCATTTAGTCTACTAGATGGTCATATATGGATTAATCTGAATCCTTAGTATACTACGAACTCTTGCATGGTAAACTATGTCATTTGATTTATAAAGGTGTGGTTGGTGAAGAAATCCAGACCAACAGCTACGTACTTTTGGGATATGGTTTGGTGTGTGGTTGTGGTCATTTTACATAGATATAAAGTTCTCTCCTTCTTACGAGAAATAGAGGAATATCTTCCTTAAGGGTTGATTTGATACTTGAACGATTAGAACGCTCAAATCTTTCTATTATGAATAGAAAGATTAATATTCATAATAGTTATGAGTAAATTGTTCATTAGAGAATCAATGGTACTTAAGGTCAAAATAATTAGAGAGATATAATGAAAATTTTGACTCAGCTTAATTATGAGATACTCATGAAGGGTCAATCTGTATGTAATGACTATATCGATGGACACCGACGCAGTTCAGCTATATTATATATCTGTAACGACGAGAGTGTAGCCTTAGGTTTTTAATGGAATAACCTAAAGTTAATAATTCGGAATATTTAATTAAAGAGTTTAATTAATATTTTGTGATTATTAGAGCTCAGAACTATAAGTTCATTTGGTCCTCGTGCTAGCTCGATTTACTGTAGCAAAGTGAATATAATTGGATAGTCTAATTATAAAATCACATGCATTATAATTATTAGTATGATTAATAATTAATGTCGCACTTGAAACTTTATATTATATGAAATATTTTAATACAAATGGTTATGAGATAATCATTTAATGATTACGAGATAATCACTTTATTTTTTTAAAAGTATGTAAATATTTAATTATAAAAGATAATTTAATATATATATTTTTTGGAAATGAATAAGTTTAAAATTTGATTTTAAACTAATTATTTCAAATATAGTAATTACATATTTTTATTAAGTTACACTTTAAATGTCATTATGATGGTATTTATCAAAAACTTCATTTATTTTACTAGAGGCAAGGGTGGTTGAATTTTGCTGGGAGGAAAATGAAAGATTCATTTTTGATTTGGTAACATATTAATGTCATTATTGTGATATTAAAACTAAATTCAATTTGTTGTGACAAATGGGTGTATGGCCGAATTCCAAAGGGTGAGCAAATGGAAAGTTTTGTAATTTTATTACAAATTAACAACTCAAAATCCTAGCTATAAAAAGAATAATATGTTTTCTTTTTATTTTGATTTCATATTCTTTCAACCCTAGCCACCTAGCTCTTCATCTTATCTATCAAGATGTTGAAAGAAAAAGAAAAACAGTATAGTGTGACATGTTGGGATTTATGCCCTAGATCTTCATATAATGTAAACGTTATTATGTTTTATGAAATAAAATGATGCATTATTCATTTATCAAAGTGTTTGTTTAATATCGCATATTGTGTAAATTATCTTAATTACCCTAGATTACTCATGAGCCTTCAGACTTAGTATATGAATGTCATACACAAGAGGATTTAAGTCTGAAGTTTGTAATCAAAAATTGTCCATAGAGAGCAAACAAAGATGGTATTTTGTTTGTGGTTTATCTATAGCTGCGGTCCATTCTATAATTATATGACGACCTTGATCGGGATCTTCCATGTAGAGACATGAGAATGAAGGCACCTTGTATGATGTGATTATATAGGACTAGACCCAGATAGAAATGAGTTTCTTATAATATACGTTAAATAAAGAAATTCATTTTGATCTACTAGATGGTCATATATGGATTAATCTTAATCCTGAGTGTACTATGAACTCATGCATGGCAGGCTATGTCCTTTGATTTACAAATGTGAGGTTGGTGTAGCAGTCCCGACCAATAGCTACGTACTTTGGGGACATGGTTTGGTGTATAACTGGGAACGTTTTATATAGACATGGAGTTCACTTCGTCTTGTGAGAAGTATATGAGTATCTTCCTTATGAGTTGATTCGGTACTTGAACGATTACAGCGCTCGAGTATTTCTATTATGAATAGAAAGATTAAAATTCATAATGGTTATGAATAAATCGTTCATTAGAGAATCAATTGTACTTAAAGTAAAAATAATTAGAGGGTTATAACGGATATTATGACCCGGCTCTAATTAAAAAATACGCGTGAAGGGTCAATCCGTATGTAATGAGAGTGTAGCTTCGGGTTTTTAGTGGAATAACCTGGAGTTAATAATTCAGAATATTTAATTATGACCCATAGCATCACTATTTGTACAGATCATGGTGTTGTTGTACAAATTAACTATGTGACAAAGGAGATTGCACTATTATCATTTGTGATTAGATCACCAAGATATATAAATGATAGGAGGTCCTGTGATTTGTTCCTGGATTGAGAATGATATGAGACAGTATCAATCCACGAAGGATAAATCATTAAATGTCCATAGTCAGAGTATTATCGAGATTGGACATCGATAAATACGTAAAAGACTAGTATTACACTTGTGCGCGTTTTGAGGGCACAACGTCATAGTTCTTATATATTTGGGTATATGATACTCATGCAAGTGTAATAGGAGGTTGTGTTTTACCGATGGTACGGGAAACAGCTTCACTCTGGATAGACCCCCTCGAAATTCCATTGGTAGTATGACTATGTGTCTATGGAAGTCCGAAATCAGGGTAGGTGTATTTGGTCTTAACCTAAGACTTGCACTGCTAATACTTGCGACAATCAATATAATTTGGTTTTGGTCATTCAGGGCTTTAACTGGTTTCTGTGTATGCCTCTTCTGGGTATATTGAGAATCGTAGTGTGTTGGGTGTGATGTCAAGACGGAAGTATCACTTCAGTCATATGGAGTTGATGATCACGCAGGGATACAGAACTGGTTCTCTAAAAAGGTTGCAACCGTCAGGATAATATGACTTGGTCATGATTATCCGATATTAAAGAGACTAGTTGCTCGTAATCTGATATATGCTTCGTATGGGGCAGACACTGTACCAGCCCCAGGCCTTGCATGCGATCATAAGATACTGGATCGAAATACGCAATACCATGTATACTACGCCTGATATAGATCACTATATTCCTGTAAGGATATTTATGGAGAATTGGGTAGGCATGGCGCTTTGCTAGAAGCCAACCTTGTCTTATAAATCGGTACAAACGTAGTACTAGGTACTTACGTGTTCGGATAGTCCGACGACCGAATTTACTTCCAATATATCCGGGGATCTCATGGGTCGCTTCCCGAAGATTCACCGATGACGTATGACTCGTACTTTTATTAATCTGGGATTAATTAATGATGAGAGAGAAAATTAATCTGTATTAATTACGTAGATATTTTATTTGGGATAAAATATCATTAAAAGAAAGATAATGATTAATTTGGAATTAATCGATAAATTAATATATTTGATATATTAAACGAAATTGGATTTCGACGCGGAATTAAAATTAGATTTTAATACGGGCGAACGAGTTAATTTAGAATTAATTCGTTAGCGACGTGAATAGTGACTTCGCTAGGCGTAATCATTTAATTGCGTCGCAACGGAAAATTCATTAATTTGGAATTAGCGAACCCGAGCCCGGGATTATTTGCGAGCGTATTCGTATTTCGAATTCGAGTGCGGCACGCAAGTCAAATCAAGCGTCAAATCGTTAGTCGCATCAAACGTCAAATCATTAGTCACTTTCAGTGATGTGACAACTTGTCACATTGATTGATTGATTGATGTGAGTTGATGGAAGTTGTTGAAAAAGCTTTTTGAAAGCTTGAAAGACATTTACTATTATTATAATGGTATTTGACTTTTGATTTTTGGTATTAGATACACAAAATCAAAACAAACTACTTCACTTCTTCTCTCCTCAAGTCACGCCCAAATGGGCATTTTCTCTCTTCATTTTATGGTTCAATGCCGTGAGCTAGGGGAAGCAAGTGTGATGGTTTTTGTGGCAAAAACATCGAGAGCTAGCACTCCAAGAGACATGCGAAGGTGATAGGGAAGTCCACCCATGAGCTTGGAATCGTTTGACGAAGCTTGGAGCTTGTTCAATGAGCAATAATGGCCGAAAATAGTGAGCTGTTTCACTGCCACTGCCGAGCAGTCCATGGAGGCAGAAAATAATTTTTGTTGCCTATCGCGTCGCTCAACCGATCGATGTAAGTATTCCGCAACTTCCTCGTTGTATTCGCACATGTATTTCTTGCTTTGTATTCGATCCTTGGGACTTAGAGATCTCCAACAATGGTATCAGAGCAATTGAAAAGCATGAAATTTATTAGGGCTTAAAATTTGGGTAAATTGTATTTGAGCATGAATTAATGAAATTGGATGAATTAGTGAGCTTAAATGTGTTTTAATTCAAGATTGATTGGATCAATTTGATGAAATTGTGTTTGGAACATTTTTGCCCAAATTGGATGTGTTGGCCGAATGTCAACAAGCCCTAATGTCTTGGTGATTTTTTGATTTTAATCATTGGATGAGTTGGAATCATGTTGGGAATATTGATTTAGGATTTAATTGGATTGAATTCGGAATCGATTTGAAAAACCCTACTTTGGCCGAGACTTTAAGCATGCATATTAGGTTTGATTTTTGATGAAATATGTTGGACATATTTTTTTGTTGATAGGCATGATTAATTAGGCTAATTGATGTTTTAGAAATTTTAATTGGGTAATTAATTGTGTTATACACTTTAGGTAATTAAATTGTGAAATTGGATTTTGTAATTTAATTGAATTGGGCTTATTTTGGAAATTGGGCTTGAAATGTTGTTATTGGGCTTGGTTGTACTAAGTTGGGTTTAGGCAAAATTGGTTGGATCCAATTAGGCCCAAAACCGCCTCCATAAAGCCCAAATGCGACTAATAGACCTTTAAAGTTTAATTGGGGTCTAATGGGCTTAAATTGATTTATGGGCTTATGGGGTAACTCCCGGATTGGACTTTGGTTATTGGGTTCGACCCGAGTTGACCAAAAGTCCATGCCTTAAGAAATTAATTAAAAGCCCATTGGACTTTAATTAAATTGACGTTGGACGTTAAACGGGCTTTGAGACCCGTAACGATTAAATTTGGAATTTAAATCGTAAAAGGTTTATTAATAAAGTGTAATATTTAATTTGGAATAAAATAGCAAATTAGTATTAAATAAAAATTGAATTGGATTTAATTTTGTAGTTTAATTTAATTCGAGAATTCGTACTTTGAGTACTTATTCGCAAAACGAGTTTGACTCGCGCAAAATCAAATCGTTGTTTGAACATTAGATGGTCACTAATTATCAGATTAATTAATTTGATTAGATTGATTGATAACATGCTTGTGTGAATACATGGTTGCGATGCATGAATAATGTATATCGGATGGATATTAGATGGGTGGGACAATTTTAGAAATTGTTGTAATAAATTTGATTTATTAAATTGGACCTGCGTGTCCAGCCTTATTACCTCCTTATTCTTTGTATTCTCTTCTCACCTATTCCCCTCAATGTAAATGAGGTTTCTTTAGAAGTGTAGTGTAACGAGTAGAAGTAAATACTTGTGCTAGCGGGAGAGAGAAATGGAGAGATTTGATCTAGGATCAATGTGTAAATTATCCATCCGCATATCATTATTATTTTATCATATGCGCTTTATTATGTGTTTAGAATGCATGTTTAAGGGTATATGATGATGAGACCTTAATAAAGATAATAAATTGGTTGTCAATTTGCACGCGAAAAACCCTCGCAAAATATTAAGCGTGTTTCCTTCCATTGAGTGATTCTTACTCAAGATCCGAGACTGGCATTGGCTTATTGGCCAAAGTCAAGGCCTCTGTCCGTCGAGGATGTGTTTGAATCACGAAGGCTTTGTTCCATATTGGTGTCTTGTCCAAGTTGTGGTTTGTTGGCCAAAGTCAAGACCACTTCTTGTCCATCGACATTGATTACGAAGCTTTCCATGGTCAATGGGTCGTGCTTAACTGGGATCACTAAGTTTGTTGTGCCAAAGCCAAGGCTTAGTTGATTCAGAGGAAAAAGGTTAGGTAATATATTGGATATATTGGCATATATAAGATATATGTTTCGGACTTGGACGTCCCCCTACTGGATCTAGGAATTGGATGGGATCCAATCGATCTTAGAGATCTACCTAGTTAATTATCATACAATTTGTTGGCCAAAGTCAAGATTGTGTGATATTTAACGGGATCCTAGCCCACTAGGAAACACGGTTTCCCGAGTACTCGACAGAGGGTTAGAGGCTCGCCGAAAAATAGGGAGGCAAGAATTGAATTTGCAATATTCGTTTAATTACTTGCCATACGCGCTCAAATCAAATATCAATTCGTCATATAAATTAAATGTTAGTTGGACTAATATTTAAATGTTGTTTTAATAAACAGTTGGACTGTATTCAAACTATTCATTTATAGTTGGTTATATAATTGGATTATAGTAATCAATATATTTGATTTAATTAAAGTATAGTTGATTAATATAGTTGGACTATAATAATCATTATATTTAATAGTACCAGAAATCGTTGATTAAATAGTTGGACTATTAGAATCAAGATAAAATTGAAAGATTGACATTTAAAACATAATCCTAGGGAAAATGTATTTAAATGGTTTAATTTTCAAATTGGCAATAATATTTCAGGATGGTCCTGGAAAATAATAAGTTACTTTATTTGATAAAATAACATATTAGGCCTAAGCCCGGAGTTAAGCAAATAGTCGAGCATAATCTTTGGAAGATTTATGTAATGATAACTTAAGTGCTTAATCCATTAAGCTTGTCGCAGTAGACTCCTTAATTTCTGAATCAGAACTAAGGATTAGATCCTTAAACTATGATGATGAAATTGAAGGATCTTCATAGATATATAATTAGATCTTAGAAGTAACAAATTACAATAATAACTCTTGGAGAGTTAATGACTATTCTCAAGGAGACAAAGTCAAAGTTTGCAATTAGGCAAGTAGCGCAAGGCGCACCTTACTTCGATATTCTAGAAACCCAAGGCTAGGCCGAAGGCTTCTGGAATGTGAAAAAGGGCAAAGGCAAAATCATTATAATCTTCTGGGAAGATAAATGACATATCCCAAAATGTCTGCCTAAATGTGGCAAATGGGATCGCGGAAGCGTGACTGCCGTTTGAACAAAGCAGACATGAAGGAATTGAAGAACGAGCAAGGCTCCGACTTCAAATATGTTTGTCATAATTATGTTCATTACTAGTATTGAAATTGGATTTTAAATACTTAGTGTGGAACATAAAATATATGTACTGATGTTCAGAATCTGTTTTGAACAGGATACTGACTTCAATAGAGATTTATCTGCGAATTGAAAATGGGATGAAAGTCGCTGTTTTAACTGCAAGTACCTAAGTTTAGGAACTACCTTCGGGTATGTACCTAAATTTGGAAACTGTTATAATGTAACTAGTTTGACTAGAGACATTATCTCTATATCGGTGTATAACCCGCTGCGGGTGAACCTTTATATTTTAGAACATTAAATTGTTTCATTATATAAAGATGATATTGAGATAAACACATTAGATGTGATTAACAGAATTTATATTTTGAATATAAATAAATCTCAAACATATAACATGACAAACAAATAGCTCAAACTGATTTGATCAGATGAAACATATTGTGGCATTGTTGTCTAGGACACAACTAAAACAAGAATCGTATATCCACACTTTTGAAGAGTGGGTACTCGGACTGATTTGATTCTATTCAAATAAAGTCTACGAATCTAGTTTATTGGGCAAAGTGCCCATAGCACATTTACTTGGTAAAATTACAAATGCCACCGATCTGTTAGCCCTAGTTCAAAGTGAAGCAAGTGGGCCCATGTCTAGCTAGGCTAGAGGTGGATATGAATATTTCGTGACCTTTACGGATGTGGCATCGCGTTATGGTTATGTTCTTCTTTTGAAACATAAATCGGAAACTTTTAAGTTTCGACATGAAGTAGACAAACAAATCGGCTAAAGTATTAAACTGTCACGGTAAGACCGTAATGGAAAATACTTAAGCAATAAGTTTCTTATATACTTGAAAGAATATAGTATTCCTTCAAATGATGACTCCTCCCGGAACACGTCATTTTGATGGTGTGTCCGAACAGGATAAACCGAATTTTGTTGGACATGATAAGGTTAATCATGAGTCGCTCTGAGCTACCATTTCCTTCAACGGATAAGCATAAACAGTGCATAACTTATTTTGAATAAGGTTCCATAAAATCTATTTGACAAATTCATATTAGATATGAACAGGAAAAAAACCAGATTTCTCATTCCTGATGATTTGGGAATGCTAGGCATATGTTTGGATGATACCAAACTAAAACCCAAATTGGATAAGTGACAATTGTAGGTTATCCTAGGGATACCATAAATATAGTACTTATACAACTCACAAGAGAACAATTTAATTGTTGCTCACCATGCGGTTTTCCTAAGAGGAATACCTATATGCAGTGGTAAGTGGGAGGATAGTAAAACTCGATGAAAATCGGAGTAATACTGTTCAAGGCACCGATTCCTTAATGGAACATAAATAGTTCATCAAGGATGAAACTATACCATTAATCTTCGAATACACAAGAACCACGTATGTCGGAGAGAGTCAGAAAACAACCTAGGGTATGGGTTTCTGATCTCACCTCATAAAGATATCAATCTTATTGAGGAATACCGACTGACTACGTATGAGGAAGTGATACAAGGTATCGACTCCCTATTATGACAAAGTGTCATGCATCTGAAATGGATTCCATGTATATCAACTAAGTTTGGATACTAGTTGATGTAGGGGTTTTAGGGCCTAAATCCGGTAACGCAGCGGAAGCGGTGGAAAATCAAATTTTCCGATTTCAAAACTTTTTCTCGGATTAATTAAATAAACATATTTATTTAATTACCCAATAATCAAATTATGAAATAAAATTCAATAAATCATATTTAAGTGAATTTACCAAATTACCGTTACACTTGGTATTTTGTTCATTTTAGTTCGAAATTGATCAAATCAATTTTGGATGATTCTAAATAATTTCTAAGATGAACTTAGCATGTTCAAAACACCAAAGGCAACACAAAACCCAATTTTTCTCCATTTGGCCGAGAGCCTCACTAAAGGGGGGTTTGTGCATTTTGTGATTTCATGATTCAAAATACATCAAGATGTAATCCAATCAACATGAAACTTTATATGTATCATATACACATCCTTATACACAACATAAATGAAAATCCCCAAATTTGGACAAGGTCTTAAACCCTAATTTTTCAAATTCTTCAAATTGAACAAATTAGACCAAATTGGTTAAATCAATTACTTCAATCATGTTTCTTTCATCCAACCAAAGACTCAACACAATGAAACAACTCAAGATTAAATCTAGGTCATTTAAGAATGGGTCAACAACTCTAGATTAGCAAAAAAGTTTCCAAAACCATAAAAGAATACTTATAACTACACTAGTCACAAGCTTTCATCATCATACATGCTCAACACTTTCATCAAAGTTCCATTCACCAAAAACACAAAGAATAAAGAAAAGAATAGCATAAGAACATCACAATATGTAGCCTAGAACATAAGGAACAATTTCCTCTCTAATAGCAAGTTAAGAAAACTTACTAAAATCCAAGCTTTTCTTTACTTTTCCTTTCTTCCTCTCAAGCTTCTCTTGTTTTCTTTTAATGGAGTTTTGGTTAGAAAGTGTATTAGGTTAATTTACAAATGAAATGAAAAACAATATATACTTGTTGCAAAAAAATGCCTTGGCCGAATTTGTCAAAGACAAAAACAAGAAATATTCATTTTCATTTTCATTTGAATTTCATTAGATCAACTTGATTTAAATATCTTATAACATTTTATAGATATTTTAATTAAGTCAACAAAGGCAACTAAATCATTTTAATCAAATATCCAAATGTTAAGATATTTATATTTTAATTAATTTAATCATTTAACAATTAAATAATTAATTAATTAATTAAATACAAATATATTAAATATATGTATTATATTTACATTAAATTTCAGATACATATATTCATTTAGGATATTAGTCAAATATCTCAATTTGACTATTAATTAATGTGTATTTAAATTAATCAAGTATTAAATGTAAATACACAATAATTAAGCAAATGACTATAGGGTCCCTTTAGCATGTATCTTGCGTTTAACCTTTAAACGACTTTATAAATAATCAATATTATTTATAAATGTTGCTTTAGTGCTCTACGAGTATATTTCATTATTGAGACTCTCTAGATTCAAGTATATCCGTCACGAAATCCAATTTCGTGTCCATAATTTATCCACCCGTAAATTATGACGATCACGGATAAACTCACTGAATCATACAGGTCGAGGTCATGGCAAATGTATATATTCCTCTGTCATAGGTATCCGGATAAATCCAAGAGATATAGATGTAAACGTCAAATCTCTATAGGGATTATCCAGTCGACTATTCTATTAGCAATCTCAAAAAGAATGTTTAGAACTAGCTTCTAAACTATACCACGGGCCCATGGTTTTATCCGATTGCTAATCATATGGACTACCTATGCTCTGGTACACAGTGTTGGTTTTTATTAAGGTCCCAAGATCAAACAAGCAATGAAATTAATGTGTAAATACATCAACGAAGGTAGCGGAATACTCACATCGATCGGTTGAGTCGATTTGGAGACGAATCAAGCCACTAAACTCACTGCCAAGGACGCCCACTGCTGTGCAGTCCACTGTCCACATTTTTAGTTTTTTTGAGCTGAGAAAACGGAGCTCCGAGCTTCGTCCGACGGATCCCGGCTCATGGGCGAACCTCCCTACCACCTTCGCAAGACTCGTAGTGTGCTAGCACTTGCGATTTTCACCATGAAAACCCAACTCTTGCTTCCCATGTGTCACGCCATTTTGCTTCCAAAACAGTCTATTTTCTTTCTGTTTTGGCGTGAGAGAAGAGAGCAAAATGTGAGAGAAAGAAAATTGTGTTAAGTTAATTTGATTTGCATTTCAAGTGTATCTTATACACTTTAGTGAATTTCAATTGAATTTCACTTGAATTTACCTTTAATTTGAATTTCAAAAGTCAAAAGAAAAAGGTAAACACTATGCACATCAATTACACATCTTGTCCATCACTATTCATATCACCTTTATTAAAGTGACATGTTGTCAAGTCACATCACTCAAAGTGACAAGTGATTTGACGCTTGATGCGACTGATTGATTTGACGCTTGATGCGACTTGCGATGTCGCACTCGAATTCGAAATACGAATGCGCTCGCAATCACACTCGGGCTCGGGTTCGCTAATTCTAAATTAACGATTTTTCCGTCGCGTCGTAATTAAATGATTACGCCTAGCGAATTCACTATTCACGTCGCTAACGAATTAATTCTAAATTAATTCGTTCGCCCGAATTAAAATCTAATTTTAATTCCGCGTCGAAATCTAATTTTATTTATTATATCGAATATATTAATTTACCGATTAATTCCAAATTAATCGTTATCTCTCTCTAGACGATATTTTACCTTAGATAAAATATCTCCGTAATTAATCCTAGATTAATTTTCCCTCTCTTCTATATAATCCCAGATTATTCAAGAGTGCGAGTTGTGCGTCATCGGTGGATTATCGGGAAGCGACCCATGAGATCTCGGATAAGTTGGCAGTAAATACGGTCGTCGGAGTATCCGAATCACGTACGTACCAAGTACTACGTTCTACCGATTACGAGACAAGGTCGACTCCTAGCAAAGCACCAAGTCTACCCAATTCTCTGGACATATCCTTTAAAGAATATTAAGATCTATATCAAGCGTAGTATACAATTGTATTGTATTGCGTATATCGATCCAGTATCGGACGATCACATGTTAGGCCTGGGGCTGGAAAGTGTCTGCCCCGTACGAAACATATATCGGACATCAAGCAACTAGTCTCTGTGAATCGGGCAATCCTGACCTAGTCATATTGTCCCGATGGTTGCAACCTTTTATAGAGCACTAGTTCTGTATCCTGCGCGATCATCAACTCCATATGTCTGAAGTGACACTTCCATCTTGACATCACACCCAGTGCACTACGATTCCTGATAAACCCAGAAGAGGTGAACACAGAACCAGTTTAGGTCCCCCAACCACCAAAACCAAAGTTTACCGATTGTCGCAAGTACTAGCGATGCAAGTCTCAGGTTAAGACCATATACACCTACCCTGATGCGGCCTCCCATAGACACGCAGACATACTACCAATGGGATTCCGCGGGGTCTATCCAGAGCGAAGTTGTTTCCCGTACCATCGGTGAAACACGACCTCCTATCGCACTTGCATAAGTATCCAATACTTATATATATGAGAACTATGTCGTTGTGCCCTTACAACGCACACAAGTGCAATACTAGCCTATGGGTCATATTATCCAACAATCTCCCACTTGGCGCATAGCGAGTCACTCAAGTGTCCAACACCCGAACTATGTATGGTTCGCTCAAATTGCTGAGAAAAGGTTTTCGTCAGCGGATTTGTTTGATTATCGTTTGACGCGATTTATACGATCATCACATCGCCACGATGTATGATCCGAACGAATCAGATGATATAGAAGTATATATCTGGATCATCGATGAGACCTTTAATTCCTTAGCATGTGCTGACGCCTAGCTCAGCTGCTAACAGAACTATATCTAATCTAATTAGATTTATTTCAATCCAAAAGACTTCTATTGCTGCCTCAGCTGCAGCAATAATCCGCATTTGTTGTTTATTCGGCAACAGTTATCTTGCTTGGAAGATTTCCAGCTCACTGTCCCGTTATTCAAACTTTATAGTACCGTAGTATTTAATTGTTTGGAAACTTGCTGTAGTGATCCCAGTCACTTCAAGTTCTCCTTCTCCATAGTTTAAGACAGCATCTTTAGTTCTCTGAGACACTAACAGATGTTCTTAATTTCAATCCAGTGACTATCACTTGGATTGACCCGATTGTGACTCCATATGCTTGAAGCGTATGAGACACCAATACAAGTACATTTTAAATGTACAATTTCTCAGAGAGTGTTAACAACTCCAAATCTATCCCAGTAGATCTTTATTCCTTGAATAAAGGTTGTTACTCCCCAGAATTCTATGGAGAATTTCTATGAAAGAATATCTATGAAAGCCAAGCTTTCACCAATTACTTTATGGGAATTTAACTGTCAGTGCGCTCCACTAACCTCCTTATATACACAAGAATTATTTTGTTTTGAGTCAAATCATAAACCATTATGATTATTTCAAAACGACAGTTCCAAGAACTTTGTGCTTGCTTCAATCCAAACATGGATTGAATAATCCGCAAACCTTGTTTGTCGGTTATACAAAATCGTCAGAATGTTATAAACATTCTCCAAAAGGTTTCCTTTTCAGGAAAGCGTTTTTGATTTGTAACTGACATATTTCATAAATGAAATATACAGTTATCTACAAGCATCTTCAAAATGGATTTACCATGGCAACAAGCAAAAGGTTGAACCGTTATTAACACGATGTTGATAACGATACCTTCCGTCACAAGCCTAGCTTTGTACGTTGGTATGTTGTCATCCATGTATGTCTTCCTTGAAGATGTTTAATGTACCAATAGGCACAATGCCTTGTGGTACAACAACTAGTATCCGAAATAGCTGTTATACATGGAATCCATTTCGGACTCATAGCACTTTGCCATAATAGGGAGTCGATACCTCGTATCACTTTCTCAAAATGTAGTCGGTGGATATATCTTCATAAGATTGACATCTTTATGAGGTTAGATCAGAAACCCATACCCTAGGTGTTTTTTCTGACTCTATCCGATCTACGAAGTTCTTGTGTATTTGAAGATTAATGGTACAGATTCATTATTGATGAACTGTTTGTGTTCCATTAAGGACTTCGTGCCTTGAACAGTATTACTCCGATTTTCATCGAGTATCACTATACTCCCACTGACCACTGGATATCGGTATTCCTCTCAGGAAAACCGCATGGTGAGCAACAATCAAATTGTTCTCATGTGAGATTTATAAGTACTATACTTATGGTTTCCCTTAGGATAACCTATATTGGCACTTATCCAACTTGGGTCTTTTAGTTTGGTATCATCCAAACGTTATGCCTGGCATACCCAAATTATCAGGAATGAGAAACCCTGTTTCTTTCCTGTTCATATCCTATATGACATCTGTCAAACAGATTTTCATGGAACCTTATTCTAAATAAGTTTTGCACTGTAAATACATATCTTGTAGAAGGAAATAGTAGCTCAGAGCGACTCGTGATAAACCTAATCATGTCCAACAAAATTCGGTTTTAGTTCGGACACACCGTCTAACAGACGTGTCTCGAGAGGAGTCCTTATATGAAAGAATACCGTACTCTTTCATGTAAATATGAAACTTACTGCTTAAGTATTTTTCATTACGGTCTTACCGTGGTGGAATAATACTATAGCCGATCTGTTTGTTTACTTCGTGTCGAAACTTTAAAGTTTCCGATTTGTATTCTTCAAAAGAAACACAAAACCATAACGTGATGCTACATCTGTTAAGTTCACGAAATATTCATGTTCACATCTAGCCCAGCTAGATATGGGCCCACATACTTCACCATGAATAGGGCTGACAGATCGGTGGCACTTTTACTATTACAAAGTAAATAGTATTTTAGGTACTTTACCTAACAAACTAGATTCGCAGACCTTATTTGAATAGTCAAATCAGTCCTAGTACCCACTCTTCAAAAGTGTGGATATACGAGTCTTCTTTAATTGTAACCTAGATAACAATGCCACAAATAAGTCTCTATTGATCAAATCAATTTGAGCTATTTATTTGTCATTTTATATGTTTGAGATTTTTCTTTATATTCAAAATATAAATTCTGTTATTTACATCTAATGTACTTTATCTCAGTATCATCGTTATATAATAAAACACTTAGTGTTCTATAATATAAAGGTTTTATCCGCAATTGATTAAACACTGATATAGAGATAATGTCTCTAGTCAAACTAGTTACATTATAACAGTTCCTAATTTAAGTACATACCCAAAGGGTAGTTCCTAAACTTAGGTATCCACGGTCGAAACAGCGACTTTCGTCCAGTTTCCGATTTGCAGAGAAATCTCGGTTTAAAGTCAGTATCCAACTCATAGCGGATTCTGAACATCAATACATATATTTTATGTACCACACTAAGTATTTAAAATCCAATTTCAATACTAGTAGTGAACATAACTTTGACAAATATTTTTAAAGTTAGAGCCTCGCCCTTTCTTTAACTCCTTCGTGTCTTCCATATCCAAATGGTAGTCACTTCGGGATATGTCAATTATCCTTTTCAATATTTCACAAACCTTTGGCCAAGCCTTGGGTTTCGGAATATCGAAACGATATGCACCTTGTGCTACATGCCCAATTGCAAACTTTTATACTTTTAAATCTAAAGATAGATTTATATAAGTATATTAATTAAGCACTAAAGTCATCATCACATAAATCTTCCAAAGATTTTATGCTATACTATTTGCTTAATTATGGGCTTAGTCATAATAAGTTATTTTATCAAATAAATTAACCTATTATTAATTACCAATTAAATCATTTAAAACATTAATCCCAAGGATTATATATTTTAAATATTCAACCTTTCAATTCTTTCTTGATTTTAATAAGGTACTATTTATTATAATGATTACAATAATCCAATTATTTAATCAACTATAATTTTAATTCAATTATATTGATTACTATAATCCAATTATAAAATCAACTATATATTGAATAAGTTTGTATATAGTCCAACTATATATATATTTTTAAAACAACATAAAATATTAGTCCAACTAATACTTTTGATTAATACGACGAGTAAAATATAAATGAGCATGTTTAGCGAGTAATTGAACGATTGTTGCAAATTCAATACTTACCTCCCACTATTTTTCGTCGAGCCTCTAACCCTCTGTCGAGTACTCGGGAAACTGTGTTTCCTAGTGGGCTAGGATCCTATAAATAACATACAACCTTGACTTTGGCCAACAAGCTGTATGCTATTTAACTAGGTAGATCTCACAGATCAATTGGATCCAATCCAATCCTAGATCCGGTTAGGTGGACATCCAAGTCCTAACATATTATTTACGCCAATGTATCTAATACATTTTCCTGACCATATCCTCCGAATCATCTAGGCCTTGGCTTTGGCACAACAAACCTAATGACTCCAGTTAAGCGGGACCCATTGACAAGGAAAGTTTCGTAATCAATGTCGTTGGACAAGAAGTGATCTTGACTTTGGCCAACAAATCACAACTTGGACAAGACACCGATGTGGAACAAAACCCTCATGATTCAAATACATCCAATTGACAAGGTCTTGACTTTGGCCAACAAACCAATGCCAATTGGATCTTGAACAAGAATCATTCAATGGAAGGATAATCGCTTAATATAGAATGAGGGTTTTTTCTCGCGTGCAAATTGGCTACCAATTTAATTATCTTTGTTAAGGTCTCATCATCATACACCCTTAAACATGCATTCTAAACACATAATAAAGCGAGTATGAAAATAAATAATAATGATATGCGGATGGATACTTTACACATTGATCCTAGATCAAATCTCTCCCTTTCTGACTCAAGCTAGCACTTGTACTACTTCTACCCGTTACAATACACTTCTAAAGAAACCTCATATACATAGAGGGGAATGGTGAGAAGAGAATACAAAGAGAATGAAGGTGAAAAGGCTGGACACGCAGGTCCAATTTAATAAATCGAATTTATTACAACAATTTCTAAAATTGCCCACCCAACTAATATCCATCCGATATACATTATTCATTCAACACAACCACGTATTCACACACATAAGCATGCTATCAATCAATCTAATCAAATTAATTATCTGATAATTAAGTGATCATCCAATGTTCAAACAACGATTTGATTTTGTTCGAGTCAAACTCGTTTTTGCGAATAAGTACTTAAAGTACGAATTCATGAATTAAATTAAACTACATCATTAAATCAAATTTAACATGCATTTAATACTAATTCACTATTCAATTCCAAATTAAATATTGCACTTTATTTAATAAACCTTTTACGATTTAAATTCCAAATTTAATCGTAACGCGTCTCAAAGACCGATTAACGTC
Organism: Zanthoxylum bungeanum; assembly: GCA_019454045.1. Taxonomy (NCBI): domain Eukaryota; kingdom Viridiplantae; phylum Streptophyta; class Magnoliopsida; order Sapindales; family Rutaceae; genus Zanthoxylum; species Zanthoxylum bungeanum. The sequence continues at coordinate 76,941 of SKCR01032112.1, forward strand.
CAACGTCAATTCAATTAAAGTCCAATGGGCTTTTAATTGATTTTTAAGGCGTGGACTTTTGGTCAACTCGGGTCAAACCGATAACCAAAGTCCAATCCGGGATATACCCCATAAGCCCATAAATCAATCTTGGCCCATTAGGCCCAATGAACTTTAAAGGTTCATTAGTTGCATTTGGGCTTTATGGTTAAGGTTTTGGGCCCAATTGGATCCAATCCACTTGGCCTAAACCAAACTTGATAAATCAAGCCCAATAGGCCCAAATACAACTTCAAAGTCCAATTTCCAAAATTAGGCCCAATTATTTAAATTACCAAATTCCAAATTCGCAATTTAATTACCTAAAGTGTATATCATGATTAATTAACTAAATCAACATTTCCAAAACACTAAATTAGTCCAATTAATCATACTCAATTCATTATCATATGTCCAACACACAAAATGAAAAATCAAACCCATTTACATGCTTCTTTAGTCTCGGCCAAAAGAGGGATTTTGTGTCCGATTCGGTTTCAATCCAATCGAACCCATAATCGACATTAAATCAACATCCTAAATGATTTCCAATACATCCAATGTTCAAAAATCAAAATTACCAAGACATTAGGGGCATTATCCAATTCGGCCAACTCAAGGATTTTGGGGTTTTCATCCAATTCGAAATCCAATCCAATTCGATTCAAATTAACGTCAACCTAATCGATTCTAACTCATCAAATGAATTAAAAAATCAAAAAATCCAAGATCCCAAAATTCCATTCACATTCGGCCAAGGTATTAATTTTGGGGAAAATAATTCCAAATCATTTTTCGTCAAATTAGTCCAACCAAAATGAAATTAAACATGTTATAAGCATACTCAAACAATCAATTTATTCAAATCATGCTCAAATCACATTTACCTAAATTTTAAGCCCTACAAATTTCATGCTTGAACCAAAGCTCTTGATGCCATTGTTGGTTTTTATTAAGGTCCCAAGATCAAACAAGCAATGAAATTAATGTGTAAATACATCGACGAAGGTAGCGGAATACTCACATCGATCGGTTGAGTCGATTTGGAGACGAATCAAGCCACTAAACTCACTGCCAAGGACGCCCACTGCTGTGCAGTCCACTGTCCACATTTTCAGTTTTTTGAGCTGAGAAAACGGAGTTCCGAGCTTCGTCCGACGGATCCCGGCTCATGGGCGAACCTCCCTACCACCTTCGCAAGACTCGTAGTGTGCTAGCACTTGCGATTTTCACCATGAAAACCCAACTCTTGCTTCCCATGTGTCACGCCATTTTGCTTCCAAAACAGTCTATTTCTTTCTGTTTTGGCGTGAGAGAAGAGAGCAAAATGTGAGAGAAAGAAAATTGTGTTAAGTTAATTTGATTTGCATTTCAAGTGTATCTTATACACTTTAGTGAATTTCATTGAATTCACTTGAATTTACCTTTAATTTGAATTCAAAAGTCAAAAGAAAAAGGTAAACACTATGCACATCAATTACACATCTTGTCCATCACTATTCATATCACCTTTATTAAAGTGACATGTTGTCAAGTCACATCACTCAAAGTGACAAGTGATTTGACGCTTGATGCAACTTGCGATGTCGCACTTGAATTCGAAATACGAATGCGCTCGCAATCACACTCGGGCTCGGGTTCGCTAATTCCAAATTAACGATTTTTCCGTCGCGTCGTAATTAAATGATTACGCCTAGCGAATTCACTATTCACGTCGCTAACGAATTAATTCTAAATTAATTCGTTCGCCCGAATTAAAATCTAATTTTAATTCCGCGTCGAAATCTAATTTATTAATATATCGAATATATTAATTTACTGATTAATTCCAATTAATCGTTATCTCTCTCTAGACGATATTTTACCTTAGATAAAATATCTCCGTAATTAATCCTAGATTAATTTTCCCTCTCTTCTATATAATCCCAGATTATTCAAGAGTGCGAGTTGTGCGTCATCGGTGGATTATCAGGAAGCGACCCATGAGATCTCCGGATAAGTTGGCAGTAAATACGGTCGTCGGAGTATCCGAATCACGTACGTACCAAGTACTACGTTCTACCGATTTACGAGACAAGGTCGACTCCTAGCAAAGCACCAAGTCTACCCATTTCTCTGGACATATCCTTTAAAGAATATTAAGATCTATATCAAACGTAGTATACAATTGTATTGTATTGCGTATATCGATCCAGTATCGGACGATCACATGTTAGGCCTGGGGCTGGAAATGTGTCTGCCCCGTACGAAACATATATCGGACATCAAGCAACTAGTCTCTGTGAATCGGGCAATCCTGACCTAGTCATATTGTCCCGACGGTTGCAACCTTTTATAGAGCACTAGTTCTGTATCTTGCGCGATCATCAACTCCATATGTCTGAAGTGACACTTCCATCTTGACATCACACCCAGTGCACTACGATTCCTGATAAACCCAGAAGAGGTGAACACAGAACCAGTTTAGGTCCCCCAACCACCAAAACCAAAGTTTACCGATTGTCGCAAGTACTAGCGATGCAAGTCTCAGGTTAAGACCATATACACCTACCCTGATGCGGCCTCCCATAGACACGCAGACATACTACCAATGGGATTCCGCGGGGTCTATCCAGAGCGAAGTTGTTTCCCTTACCATCGGTGAAACACGACCTCCTATCGCACTTGCATAAGTATCCAATACTTATATATATGAGAATTATGTCGTTGTGCCCTTACAACGCACACAAGTGCAATACTAGCCTATTCCGCATTATCGATGTCCAATCTCGATAATATACGGCTAGGGATATTTAATGATTAATCCTTCGTGGACTGATACTGTCTCATATCATCTCAATCCAGGAACTAATCATAGGGACCTCTCTTCATTTATATATCTATGGTGATCTAATCACAAATGATGAGAGTGCAATTTCCTTATTACATAGTTAATTTGCTACAACAACACAATAATCTGTGCAAATATTGACGCTATGGGTCATATTATCCAACACACATAACTGACGGTTCCTATCTTGATACACATAGGACACCCTGAGGATCTATCTACACCCAACGAACAGGCGGAGGTCTGATCTAAATAGATCGGTGACGTGACTGCCATCTAAGTGTAGAAGATGTCTCATGTGCCCACAATGACATCTCAAGTCTAAGAATCACAAGTGCTACTCAACCGAGAAGATTCTTATTGACGTTGGTGTACCATCCATTAAGAATCTTCGGTGAGTCATTCAGTGTTTATCCGCTATAAACACCCACACGTCTATACTAGTCTCCAAGACTAATGGTTCATTGAGAAACCATTGGAATCATATATTCCAGTATACGACATGTACCGGTCTCAACGGGTTTACTTTACTGACCAAGTAGTGTAAACCTTGACCAAGAACTGTATGAGAATGACAACGTCATGATACTACTCAATGTCAGTTGCGACGCTTTTGCAACAATACCATGACTAATCAATCTAAGGTCATTACATCTTTACCATATAAAAAAGATACATTATATTATAGAAACTGCGTATATTATTCATAATAATAATGTTTTACAGAAGTATTCAAAAGAAATACAACCGGGAATTGGCGCTCTGAGCACCAACCCCAAAAAAATCTCCCACTTGCTCTAGTGCCAATATCGATTGTATCTAATACCCATCGGCTCCACGTATTTATCAAACAGCTTCAGAGGTATGGCCTTCGTCAGCGGGTCTGCTACATTATCTTCACTCGGTACCTTGCACACGACAATATCCCCTCGTGACACAATCTCTCGAATGATGTGGTACTTGCGTTCCACATGCTTCGACTAATGATGCGCCCTCGGTTCCTTTGCTTGCGCAATGGCTCCAGTATTATCACAGTATAACGGAATCGCATTCTCGATACTTGGGACAACTCCCAATTCTGTGATAAAGTTCTTTATCCACATAGCATCTTTTGCCGCTTCAGAAACTGCAATATATTTCGCCTCAGTGGTGGAATCTGATGTCGATCCCTGTTTGGAACTCTTCTAACAAACTGCACCTCGGTTAAGGGTAAATACGAATCCAGATGCAGACTTTCTATCATCAGAATCCGATTGGAAATCAGAAACCGTATACCCATTAACTTGCAGTTCGTTTCCTCCATAAATTATTAACTTATCCTTAGTACCTTTAAGATACTTGAGGATATGTTTAATGGCCATCCAATGGTCATTACCTGGATTGGACTGATACCGACTAGTTACGCTAACAGCGAAACTGATATCAAGCCTTGTACATAACATGACATATATTATGCTACCCAAACACGAAGCATAAGGTTGGTTAGACATTCTAACCTTCTCATCTTCTGTTTGTGGACACATCTTCTTTGAAAGATGAATCACATGTCTGAACGGTATGTTTGCTGTCTTACAGTTACCAAAACTATATCGTTCCAAGATCTTATCTATGTACGTTGATTGGGATAACCCAATCAGCCTCCTTTGTCTATCTCTATAGAGTTTTATCCCTAAAACATAGGAAGCTTCTCCCAGGTCATTCATGGAGAAATTCTTACAGAGGTACGCTTTTATGCCTTGTAACATACCTAAATCATTCCCAATGATTAGGATGTCATCAACATATAGGACTAAAAATACGACCATGCTCCCACTGGCCTTCTGATACACACAGGATTCTTCTGAATTCTTAAGAAAACCAGACGATCTAATAATCTCGTCGAATCGAAGATTCCAACTTCGTGAAGCTTGTTTAAGTCCATAAATGGACTTCTTAAGCTTACATACCATGCCCGAGTTTTCACTGGACGCAAAACCTTCCGGCTGTTCCATATAGATTTCTTCATCAAGAAATCCATTTAGAAAAGCCGTTTTGACATCCATTTGCCAAATCTCGTAGTCATGATACGCAGCTATAGAAAGCAAAATCTGAATAGACTTAAGCATTGCTACTGGCGAAAAAGTTTCATCGTAGTCGACGCCAGGTCGCTGCGTGTAACCTTTTGCTACCAGTCGGGCCTTGTAAGTTTCAACCTTACCGTCAAGCCCGCGCTTCCTCTTATAAACCCATTTACAACCGATATGAACAATTCCTTCGGGAAGCGGAACCAAGTCTCAAACTTGATTCTCATGCATTGAGTCTATCTCGGATTTCATGGCACTTTGCCATTTCACGGAGTCGATGTCCAACATCGATTCTCTATAGGTGAAAGGATCTGTCTCTTCGACTAAGAGAACATCCAGACTCTTTTCTTGTATCAAATACAAGCGTTCAGGAGGTCTAGATACCCTTTTCCGACCTACGGAGTGTGTGTGTTGAAGGTCCTTCATCTACTTGAACTTCAGGTTCCTCCGTTGGTTCGTTGTTTTCAGGTTGGACTTCATCAAGCTCAACCTGTCTATGATTACCACATTCTGACAAAAATTCTACTTCTAGAAATTTTTCGAAGCGAGCTACGAACACATTTCGATGCTCGGTATCATAGAACAAATATCCCCTCGTATTCTAAGGATATCCAACAAACCTAAACTTTTGCCCTCGAGGCGAAAGCTTATCTTGCTGAGTCACCCTGACATAGGCAGGACAACCCCAAACCTTAATATAATTAAGATTTGGTCTCCTACTGAACCATATCTGATACGGAGTCGTAGGAACAGCTTTTGAAGGAATCTTGTTCAAAAGATGTTCAGCTGTTTGAAGAGAGTAGCCCCATAAATAATAGGGCAAATCTGTGAAACTCAACATTGATCGGACCATATCCAATAAAGTCCGATTTCTCCTCTCAGACACTTCATTGTGATGTGGAGTACCTGGAGGAGTATATTGAGCGAGAATCCCATTCTCCTTCATATAATCCATGAACTCACCACTCATATATTCGCCGCCTCGATCAGATCGAAGGCATTTAATATATTGTCCAGTTTGTTTTTCTACTTCATTTCGGAATTCTTTGAACTTTTCAAAGATTTCCGATTTATGTCGCATCAAATAGACATAACCGTACCGTGACAGATCATCGGTAAAGGTAACGAAGTACGAATAACCACTGTGAGCAGTCTGACTTAGTGGACCACATACATCAGAATGTACAAGTTCCAGTAAGTTAGTGGCACGGTATCCAACACCAGAAAATGAGGCGTTGGTCATCTTACCCTGAATACAGGATTCACAAGTTAGATAGGATTCAATGGTAAGATCTGGTATCAAACCATTCCTAACCAATTGGGTAAGACGTTTAACGCCAGTATGACCAAGCCGCATATGCCAAAGTTCAGTATCATTAATTACAGGTAAACTACGTTTATTAATTCTAGTATTCAAAATATCTTTTGAAGTTTGCAATGTATAATGACCATGCTAGTTTGGACAACAAAGGATCTGAATATTATTTCTATCATATAAATATAAAGAACTATTCTTAATATTAATACAAAAGCCTTATGTATCTAATACAAAATTGTTAGACAGTAATGACCCATAGCGTCACTATTTTGTAAATGATATTGTATTATTGTACAAAATTAACTATGTAGTAATGAAATTGCCTTTTACCGTTTTGTAATTTATTTACTTTGATATATAAATGGTAAAAGTCCCTATGATTAATTCCGGATTGAGATGATATGAGACAGTATCAATCCATAAAGGTTTAATCATTAAATATCCCTAGTCGTAGTATTATCGAGATTGGACATCGATAATGCGGAATAGACTAGTACTGCACTTGTGCGTGTTGTGAGGGCACAACAGCATAGTTCTCATATATTTGAGTATTGGATACTTATGCAAGTGCGGTAGGAGGTTGTGTTTTACCGATGGTACGGAAAACAGCTTCACTCTGGATAGACCCCGCGGAATCCCATTGGTAGTATGTCTGCGTGTCTATGGGAGTCCGCTTCAGGGTAGGTGCATATGGTCTTAACCTGAGACTTGCATCGCTAGTACTTGCGACAATCGGTAGACTTTAGTTTTGGTCGTCCAGGGCTTTAACAGGTTCTGTGTACACCTCTTCTAGGTTTATCGGGAATCGTAGTGTATTGGGTGTGATGTCAAGACGGAAGTATCAATTCAGACATATGGAGATGATGATCGCGCAGGATACAGAACTAGTACTCTATAATGGTTGCAACCATCGGGATAATATGACAAGGTCAGGATTATCCGATTCAAAGAGACTAGTTGCTTGATGTCCGATATATGTATCGTACGGGGCAGACACATCTCCAGCCCCAGGCCTTACATGTGATCATCCGATACTGGATCAGTATACACTATACTACGGTATACTACGCCTGTATAGATCTTATATTCCAATAAGAATATTTCTGGAGAATTGGGTAGGCATGGCGTTTTGCTAGAGGCTAACCTTGTCTTGTAAATCGGTAAAAACGTAGTGCTTGGTACGTACGTGTTCGGATAATCTGACGGCCGTATTTACTGCCAACATATCCAGAGATCTCTTGGGTCGCTTCCCGAAGATTCACCAATGACGTATGATTCAAACTCGATTAATCTTGGATTAATTACGGAGAGACTTTATCTTGGATAAAGTACTATACATAGAGAGAGAACGATTAATTTGGAATTAATCGTAAAATTATTATATTCGATATAATAATCGAAATTCGATTTCGACGCGAAATTAAAATAGATTTTAATTCGGGCAAACGAGTTAATTTAGAATTAATTCGTTAGCGACGTAAATAATAATTTCGCTAGGCGCAATTATTTATTTAAATTCGATTTAATTACCGTCGCGACGAAAGTTCGGTATTTCGGAAATATCGAACCCGAACGCGTGAGTACGCGTGGGCCCACTTTCATTTGGGTTGTGTGGGGCCCACATGACACATGTCATTTTATGCATTATTTAATTGTTAATACATTGCATGGTGATAGTGTACAATACACTCAATGGTTTTGCATGGAGTTTGAGTGTTTGACACTCTAAGCCATTGCATGATTTGTGTCATAAGTTTATTATTAATTTAATAAATATTATGGCATAAATATAAATTGATTTTGAAATCAAAAATCATCATCCTTCTCTCTCACCTCTTGACCGAAACTGTGAAGTTTCACAGCCCTCTCCCTTTTCTGTTTTTGTTGCAAAAACTTGAAGAAAGTGTGTGTTTGGAACATTAAATCACATATAAGGCTAGCACCTTCAAGGGATCATACAAAGGTGTTATGGGAAACTAATTCTTGAGCTTGGAAGGATCAAAGAAAGCTTGGAGCTTCCCCACTCACCTTGGCCGAAACCTTCACTGCACAAAGGAGAAAATTTTATTTCATCAACGCATCCGTATTCCGATCTTTGTGAGTATGATTCCGCCATACTTCAATATTGTTCATTCATTATATATTTTTGTTTGCTCTTTTGATCTTGGGACATGGATTAGAATTTCCAACAAAAAAGTGATATAATATTAGCTACACATCCTGGTACAAAATGGCATTCATTTAAAAAAAGTGTCACATTCGGCAATGAGATCTCGCATACTCCCACTGCAACTGCATCCAAAGAGTCTCCACTCCCGAATCGCAACTGCATCTCTCAGGGCTTCAGCCTCCTACTTTCCTTCAGCACCTGCAACGAATTGCAAATGTGAATGGGACAAGCAGAATCTAAAATCCAGTTGGATGTAACGGCTTCACAAGCCAAAGATAAATCAATAACTGGAAAATAAATATACCTGATGTAGATGCTCTATCTCTCCTCAGCTGGGCGATGTAATCAGGACAGTTCCTTTTCCAATGCCCGACTTTGCCGCAGTGGTGGCATTTGTCTTCAGAAGCCCTCTTGGGCTTAGCTATCTTTGCCTGTTGTTGAGGACCGAAACCCTTCTTCTTCTTCCCTTTCTTCTTCTTTCCATTTGACCATGTCTGGGAAGAAACAGAGAGAGAAGTAGGTCTCGGAGGGCGAGTCGGTACTCCGTTCTTGAGGTCCTCTTCCACCGTGAGCAACATCCTATGTAGCTCTTGGTAGGTACAGACAGTCACATTCATGTTGAAGTACATCAAAAACTGGCGATATGAAGCTGGGAGTGAACCAAGAATGACACTCCTACCGAGAATGTCATTCAAGATGAGATTATGTTGCCTCAATTGATCGATCAAATCGATCATCTGAAGAACATGTGGGCTAACATCTTGCCCCTCATCCAGACGCGCATGGAACAGTTCCATTGCGACTTTGTGAAAAATCACGTGTTCTTGGTTCTCAAACGATTGTCTTAATCGCGTCATCATACTATACGAATCTAGCATACCATAGTATTGTTTCTTGAGTTTCGGAGACAATGAACTAAGGATGTATGATTTAACCCTTAAATCATCATCCTTCCAAGTTTCAAAAACTTGGCGTTCCTCTTCCGTAGCATCCGCACCCACAGCAAGGGGCAACAGACCCTCAAGAACATATCCCAGCTTTTCAGAATCGAGGACAATCCTCAAGTCCAATTCCCAGTCAGCGAAGTTCTCAGCGCCTTTAAGTTTGTTCGCATCAAGCATACGCGCAAACTGATTTGTGGATTGTGCCGCCATCGCAAATCTATCATATAGATCACGAAAAACGGTTAGCAGATATTAAGCAGTTTCATATATTATCAAAAGCATAAACTAGATCATGGATTTTTAATTTAAAAATGCCTCTCCCACTAAATCATGCAATACTGTAATCCCCAAACAGAATACAAAGATTTAATAATTAAATTAAATACAAATAGTGAAAAGTGGATCCCGTGAATATATTTCAGCTCACAGCAGAGGCACGGTCTCGCCTACGTATATTCATCAGGTAGACAACTCATTTGTCAATCACTCAATAGTGACTCCTAAGTTTCCGGTCCTGGCCGTTTCTCGTTGTCGCTGCGAAGGCAGGCCCACAAGGAGACGTACCAAGGTTTAAACTCGTCAATGATAAACTCAAGTTACTTACGTAATCCTGACAGCTAGGGCACGTTCAGAATTCCGCTTTCGCTTAAATTTATCTAGTATCTGATATACATCTGGTATAAATAAATCTCTATCGGCTACACCCTCACAACAGAGGCATGGTCTCAGATGTAGTCACGGAGAAATATTTATAAACCGTATTGACAAGATGGACCACATAACATGCATCAAATACATAATTACATTAAACCTTATTAATTAGGGATTTTCCGCTAAGTGTCATACACCCTAAATCTAACCAATTTAGATTCTAATAAGCATGTATAAAGTCAAGAAAACATGATTAAACATTGATTTAATAAAGGCTAATCATTTTAGGGGGCCTAGAATCAGACTCGCTCTGATACCATTTTGTAGGGGTTTTAGGGGCTAAATCCGGTAACGCAGCGGAAGCGGTGGAAAATCAAATTTTCCGATTTCAAAAATTTTTCTCGGATTAATTAAATAAACATATTTATTTAATTACCCAATAATCAAATTATGAAATAAAATTCAACAAATTATATTTAAGTGAATTTACCGAATTACCCTTACACTTGGTATTTTGTTCATTTTAGTCCGAAATTGATCAAATCAATTTTGGATGATTCTAAATCATTTATAAGATGAACTTAGCATGTTCAAAATATCAAAACACCAAAGGCAACACAAAAACCAATTTTTCTCCATTTGGCCGAGAGCCTCACTAAAGGGGGGTTTGTGCATTTTGTGATTTCATGATTCAAAACACATCAAGATGTAATCCAATCAACATGAAACTTTATAGCATCATATAAACATCCTTATACACAACATAAATGAAAATCCCCAAATTTGGACAAGTATATCCGTCACGAAATCCCCAAATCAGGTATATTCGTCACGAAATCAAATTTCGTGTCCATAATTTATCCACCCGTAAATTATGACGATCACGGATAAACTCACTGAATCATACAGGTCGAGGTCATGGCAAATGTATAATTCCTCCGTCACAGGTATCTAGATAAATCCCTGAGATATAGATGTAATCGTCAAATCTCTATAGGGATTATCCAGTCGATTATTCTATTAGAAATCTCAAAAAGAATGTTTAGAACTAGCTTCTAAACTTTACCACGGGCCCATGGTTTTATCTGATTGCTAATCATATGGACTACTTATGCTCTGGTACACAGAACTGACGGATCCCATCTTGATACACATAGGACACCCTAAGGATCTATCTACACCCAACGAACAGGCGGAGGTCTGATCTAAATAGATCGGTGACGTGACTACCATATAAGTGTAGAAGATGTCTCATGTGCCCACAATGGCATCTCAAGTCTAAGAATCACAAGTGATACTCAACCCGAGAAGATTCTTATTGACGTTGGTGTACCATCCATTAAGAATCTTCGGTGAGTCGTTCAGTGTTTATCCGCTATAAACACCCATACGTCTATACTAGTTTCCAAGACTAATGGTTCATTGAGAAACCATTGGAATCATATATTCCAGTATACGACATGTACCGGTCTCAACGGGTTTACTTTACTGACCAAGTAGTGTAAACCTTGACTAGGAACTGTCTGAGAATGACAATGTCATGATACTACTCAATGTCAGTTGCGACGCTTTTGTAACAGTACCATGACTAATCATTCTAAGGTCATTACGTCTTTACCATATAAAAAATATACATTATATTATAGAAACTGCAAATATTATTCATAATAATAATGTTTTACAGAAGTATTGAAAAGAAATACAACCGGGAATTTGTGCTCTGAGCACCAACCCCAACAGTTGATGTACCGCAAGGCATTGTGCCTATTGGTACTATATAAGTCTTCAAGGAAGACGTACATGGATGGCAACATACCAACGTATAAAGCTAGGTTTTTAGCGAAAATGTATCGTTATCAATATTGTGTTGATTATGATTCAACCTTTTACCTGTTGCCTCGGTAAATCGATTTGGTTAATGCTTGCTAATGCTGCATGTTTCATTTATGAAATATGTCAGCTTAGCGGGAAAATCGCTTTCCTGAAAAGGAAACCTTTTGGAGGATGTTTACAACATCCTGTCGGTTTTGTCGTACCCAAAACTAGCAAACAAGGTTTGCAGGTTATTCGATCCATGTTTGGATTAAAGCGAGCATTAGGTTCTTGGAATTATCGTTTTGATGTAATCATAATGGTTTATGATTTAATTTAAAACGAAAATGATTCTTGTGTATATAAGAGGGTTAGTGGGAGCGCACTGACAGTGGCTGTCATATAAAATAATGATAATATTTCATTTCTTGGAAATGATATTCCCATAAAACTATCGGTGAAAGCTTAGCTTTCGAGAAAATTCTCTATAGAATTCTTGTGAGAGACAACTTTTATTCTAGGAATAAAGATCTACTGGGATAGATCTAAAAGTTTTTGAAACTCTCCGAGAAATCGTACATTGAAAAATATACGCGACCTGGTGTCTCATACGCTTTGAGCATATGAAGTCACAATCAGGCCAATCCAAGTGATAGTCACTGGATTGATGTTAAGAACATACTTAGTATCTTAGAGATCTAAGGATGCTGTCTTAAACTATGGAAATGGAGAACTTGAAATGACTGGGATCACTACTGCAAGTTTCCTAAACCGATTAAACGACTACAAGTCGCAAACGGTACTATACAGTTTGAATAACGGAACAGTGAGCTGGAAATCTTCCAAGCACGATACTGTTACCGAATAAACAACAAATATAGGTTATTGCTGCAGCTGAGGCAGCAATAGAAGCCTTCTAGGTCGACAAAAAATCTAATTAGATTAGATATAGTTCTATTAGCAGCTGAGCTAGGCTGCAACGCAGGCTAAAGAATTAATGGTCTCATCAACGATCCAGATACATACTTCGATATTCATCTGATTCGTTTGGATCATACATCGTGGCGATGTGATAATCGAATAAATCGCATAAGATGATAATCATGCAAATCCGCTGACGAAAGCCTTTTCTCAGCAATTTAAGCCAACCGTACATAGTTCGGGTGTAGGACACTCGAGTGACTGGCTATAGGCCAAGTGGGAGATTGTTGGACAATTATGACCCATAGCGTCACTATTTGTACAGATCATGGTGTTGTTGTACAAATTAACTATGTGACAAAGGAGATTGCACTCTTATCATTTGTGATTAGATCACCAAGATATATAAATGATATGAGGTCCCTGTGATTTGTTCCTGGATTGAGAATGATATGAGACAGTATCAATCCACAAAGGATAAATCATTAAATGTCCCTAGTCAGAGTATTATCGAGATTGGACATCGATAAATACGTAAAAGACTAGTATTACACTTGTGCGCGTTGTGAGGGCACAACGACATAGTTATCATATATTTGGTTATAGGATACTCATGCAAGTGTAATATGAGGTTGTGTTTTACCGTTGGTACAGGAAATAGCTTCGCTCTGGATAGACCCCCTCGGAATTCCATTGGTAGTATGACTATGTGTCTATGGAAGTCCGAAATCAGGGTAGGTGTATTTGGTCTTAACCTGAGACTTGCACTGCTAATACTTGCGACAATCAATATAATTTGGTTTTGGTCGTCCAGGGCTTTAACCGGTTTCTATGTACGCCTCTTCTGGGTATATCGAGAATCGTAGTGTGTTGGGTGTGATGTCAAGATGGAAGTATCACTCCAGTCATATGGAGTTAATGATCGCGCAGGGATACAGAACTGGTTCTCTAAAAAGGTTGCAACCGTCGGGATAATATGACTTGGTCATGATTATCCGATATTAAAGAGACTAGTTGCTCGTAATCCGATATATGCTTCGTATGGGGCAGACACTGTACCAGCCCTAGGCCTTGCATGTGATCATACGATACTGGATCGAAATACGCAATACCACGTATACTACGCCTGATATAGATCACTATATTCCTGTAAGGATATTTCTGGAGAATTGGGTAGGCATAGCGCTTTGCTAGAAGCCAACCTTGTCTTGTAAATCGGTACAAACGTAGTACTAGGTACTTACGTGTTCGGATAGTCCGACGACCGAATTTACTGCCAACATATCCGGGGATCTCATGGGTCGCTTCCCGAAGATTCACCGATGACGTATGACTCGCACTTTTATTAATCTGGGATTAATTAATGATGCGAGAGAAAATTAATCTGGGATTAATTACGGAGATATTTTATCTGGGATAAAATATCATTAAAAGAGAGATAACGATTAATTTGGAATTAATCGATAAATTAATATATTTGATATATTAAACGAAATTGGATTTCGACGCGAAATTAAAATTAGATTTTAATTCGGGCGAACGAGTTAATTTAGAATTAATTCGTTAGCGACGTGAATAGTGACTTCACTAGGCGTAATCATTTAATTGCGTCGCAATGGAAAATTCGTTAATTTGGAATTAGCGAACCCGAGCCCGGGATTATTTATGAGCGCATTCGCATTTCAAATTCGAGTGCGGCACGCAAGTCAAATCAAGCGTCAAATCATTAGTCGCATCAAGCGTCAAATCATTAGTCACTTTGAATGATGTGACAACTTGTCACATTGATTGATTGATTGATGTGAGTTGATGGAAGTTGTTGAAAAAGCTTTTTGAAAGCTTGAAAGACATTTACTATTATTATAATGGTATTTGACTTTTGATTTTTGGTATTAGATACACAAAATCAAAACAAACTACTTCACTTCTTCTCTCATCAAGTCACGCCCAAATGGGCATTTTCTCTCTTCATTTTCTGGTTCAATGCCGTGAGCTAGGGGAAGCAAGTGTGATGGTTTTTGTGGCAAAAATATTGAGAGCTAGCACTCCGAGAGACATGCGAAGGTGATAGGGAAGTCCACCCATGAGCTTGGAATCGTTTGACGAAGCTTAGAGCTCGTTCAAGGAGCAACAATGGCCGAAAACAGTGAGCTGTTTCACTGCCACTGCCGAGCAGTCCATGGAGGCAGAAAATAATTTTTGTTGCCTACCGCGTCGCTTAACCGATCGATGTAAGTATTCCGCAACTTCCTCGTTGTATTCGCACATGTATTTCTTGCTTTGTATTCGATCATTGGGACTTAGAGATCTCCAACAGTTTGAGGGCTGAAATTTTATTTAAAACAAAAGTAAAAATCCAGTCTTGGTGTTGGTAACATTCAGTATTTTGGTGAGAAGGGCAGAAGAATTTTTCAAGTCCATCCGGGTGCCTTACGTGCTTCCGCTACGCTAAGAAATCATTTCCTACAATTGGCATCAAGAGCGAGGTTGAAAAATATTCTTAACCCTTCTCTATTTTATTTAAAGTTACTGTTTTTATTTATTTATATGAGTTATAAATATTGATATGCATGTTTAGATGAGTAAGCACAAAATAATATTCATGAGATGAATGATTATTGTTATTTCATGTGATGAATGGATTTTGCATTGGTCGTAAATTTTTCGGGCTCTTATTTTTATGCTGGTTTTGGTTTTAGGATGTAAGGCCATAAGGTCAATTTTTGCAATTGTTGTAATTTCATTTTCTTATGTAAAAATTTCAATTGTTGTAATTTGGAGTACCGAATTCACAAAATGAGCCAACACCACCTTGGAGCGTGAGTTGAAGACTAAGGGATGACTTGGGAATTTTTGTACTAATTAGATTAGTATAGGAAAAATAAGAGCTCGATCAATGCAAAATATATTTTTGTATGTTATATGTATGTTTAGTTCGAAATATTTGAATAAAATGTCATATAGCTTAGGGTGCCTACTCTTACATTTCACATGTCATAACATGCTTTAGATGCATATATATTCTAGACATGAAATGTGATTTTATGTTATTTAAAATGTTAAATTGGAATAGGGTATGCATGGAAAATTATTAATTGGATTAATTGGTTTTAAAGTTTAAAATTTGAAATTCTAATATATTGGGCTTAATAAGTGCATCATAAAATTCCATTGGTATATAGGATGGAAATTCGGATATAAATTTCATAGCTGAATCCGAATGGACGATAATGTGGTATCCACTCGGGATACAATTCCACGTACCTTGGATTTTATAACGCACTTAGATTAATTAAATAGTTTAATTAAAATCTTGACCATTTTAGGAATCCAAAAATTTTAAACTTATTAGTGTTTTGCTATTTTAAGAGTTAAATTATAATAGGTCACTAATACTACACCAATTAAATTAGTTTAATTAAGTATATTAATTAGTAGGGACTAATGATATTAGTGATATAAATTTTAAGAATAAATTGGTTAGGTCACTTATAATATACTAGTGTTAGTAAAAATAATGATTTAGCCACCATAAATTTATTCACACCAGTAAATATAAAATATTAGATATTTTAAAATAGAAACCTTAAATTTGAAATAGTGAGTGGGGGAGGGATATACGATAGTAAATCCCGCGATCTCCGTTGTTAGTTCGAAAACGTGAGATTTAAAAGGTGCCCCAAGACGGCTTTATTTTCGTCCCCCTACAGATGGTGTCCATTTTGGGTCAATATCAAGTTTGGATTCTGAGAGGATGTGGATTTTAGATGTATCTGGTGAACTGACCTGCCCTACGGCGACACTTCACTAGTTAAGTCCAAGGGTCCCAAAATGATGGGTCACACTCACAAAGGAATGATTAAATGTTAATCAAAATTTCTTAATCGAATCAAACGGTAGTTGGTTAATATAGGAATAAGGGTTACTCCCGTATATATTAATCAATTGAGATTGTCTCGATCTATAATGAAAATACTTGTCCTACCCTACGGCTGCACTTATTTGTGGGTGATAGATTTTCGTGGCATAGTAATTCTCTTAGGTTTCTAATTGTTACTCATGGTTCATACATCATGTTTAATTTTATGCCAAAATTATTTGATAAATTTAATATGCGATGAATGAATATTAAATGCATGTTTATTTTATTTTTACACCATGGTTTCTCCAATTATTTTCATACTCTCAAATGATAAATTAACGGGAGAAAACAATGTTAAGTGGAAAAGTAACATAAACGCTATCATGGTCCGTGAATACCTAAAGTTTGTCCCAACGGAGGAGTGTCCTCACGAGCCGGCCAGAAATGCTGGTCAAGTTGTGCCTGATGCCTAATAGAAATGGGTCGCGGCTAATGAGAAGGCCCGCTGCTACTTACTAGCAGGGATGTCCGAGGCTCTTGCTACAAAGCATGAACCTATGGTTACAAAATCTCAGATGATAGATGTTGGACAGTTATGACCCATAGCGTCACTATTTGTACAGATCATGTTGTTGTTGTACAAATTAACTACATGACAAAGGAAATTGCTCTTTTATCATTTGTGATTAGATTACCAAGATGTATAAATGATGAAAGGTCCATATGATTAGTTCCTGGATTGAGATGATATGAGACAATATCAATCCACGAAGGTTTAATCATTAAATATCCCTAGTCAGAGTATTATCGAGATTGGACATCGATAATGCGGAAAAGACTAGTATTACACTTGTGCGTGTTGTGAGGGCATAACGCCATAGTTCTCATATATTTGGGTATAGGATACTCATGCAAGTGTGATAGGAGGTTGTGTTTTACCGATGGTACGGAAAACAGCTTCGCTCTGGATAGACCCCTCGAAATTCCATTGGTAGTATGACTATGTGTCTATGGAAATCCGAATCAGGGTAGGTGTATTTGGTCTTAACCTGAGACTTCCACCGCTAATACTTGCGAAAATCAATGTACTTTGGTTTTGGTCGTCCAGGGCTTTAACAGGTTCTGTGTACGCCTTTTCTGGGTATATTGAGAATCGTAGTGTATTGGGTGTGATGTCGAGATGGAAGTATCACTCCAGTTATAGTGGAGATGATGATCACGTAGGATACGGAACTCGTTCTCTTATATGCTGCAGCTATCGGGATATTATGACTAGGTCATGTTTATCTGATTATAGAGACTAGTTACCAGAGATCCGATATGTGCTTCGTACGGGGCAGACACATTTCCAGTCCCAGGCCTTGCACGTGACATCCGATGCTGGATCGAAATACGCAATACTATGTATACTACGCCTGATATAGATCACTTATTCCTGTAAGGATATTTCTGAAGAATTGGGTAGGCATGGCACGTTGCTAGAAGCCAAACTTGTCTTGTAAATCGGTAAAAACGTAGTACTAGGTACTTACGTGTTCGGATAGTCCGACGACCGGATTTACTACCAACATATTCGGGGATCTCATGGGTCACTTCCCGAAGATTCACCGATAACGTATGACTCGCACTTTATTAATCTGGGATTAATTAAACGAGAAAGAAAATTAATCTGGGATTAATTACGGAGATATTTTATCTAGGATAAAATATTATTAAAAGAGAGAGAACGATTAATTTGGAATTAATCGATAAAATAATATATTCGATATATTATATGAAATTGGATTTCGACGCGGAATTGAAATTAGATTTTAATTCGGGCGAACGAGTTAATTTAGAATTAATTCGTTAGCGATGTGAATAGTGATTTTGCTAGGCATAATTATTTAATTACGTCGCAATGGAAAATTCGTTAATTTGGAATTAGCGAACCCGGGCCCGGGAGTGTTTACGGGCGCACTCGCATTTCAAATTCAAGTGCGGCCCACAAGTCACATCAAGCGTCAAATCACTAGTCAATCAATTGATGTGATGTCTAGTCACTTTGAGTGATATGACAACTTGTCATTGTGATTGATGGTGGTAGTTGGCAAAGCTTCAATGCTTGACTTTTTGAAAGCATATTTTGTATATGTTTAATTGATTTTTGAAATCAATTAACTAATACAACAACCAACACATCTAACTCTCTCATTCCTCTCCCTCTTTGCTCACGGCCTAGGGCATTTTCTTCTCATTTTTCTGTCAAAAAATCGAGAATGAAGAAGTGCAAGGGTGATTTTTGTGGCAAAAAATTACCAAGTGCTAGCACACTTCCGAAGTCTTGCGAAGGTGATAGGGAACCGCACACGTGAGCATGGAATCTTCAACCAAAGCTTGGAGCTTGATGGATCATCCATGGCAGCAAAATTGGAGGACAAAAGTAGTGTGAGCCGTGAGCCCTATGAAGGAAAAACTTGAAGATTTTGTTCCTCGCGTCGCAAAAGCCAATCGATGTAAGTATTCCGCAACTTCTTCGATTATTCACATGTATGTTTCATTCCTTAAAACGATCCCGGTTATACCGTAGAAATCCAACAATGGTATTAGAGCGAGGTTGAGCATGAACTTGAATTTAGGGTTAAAATTGGGTAAAATCAATTTGAGCATGATTTGATGAAATTGTTTGATTGAGTATGCTTAAATGATGTTTAATTGAAGTTGTGCATGATCAATTACATAAAATTTGATTGGATCAATTTTTCCCCAATTTATGAGGCTTGGCCGAATCTTAGAGATACCCTAATGTCATGGTATTTTATGTTTTTGATCATTGGATGAGTTGGAAAACAATTGGGTAATGTTGATTTAAGATTCAATTTAATTGGATTTATAATTGGACATAAAAACCCTACCATTGTCGTGACATAGAAGCATGAAATGGGTTTGATTTTGATTAAAATGTGTTGGACATGTTTTGATGATAATGAGCATAATTAATTGTGTAAATTGATGTTTTAGAAATGTTAATTTGGGTGATTAATTATGGCATTACACTTTGAGTAATTAATTGTGAAATTGGAATTTTAGAATTTAATTATGTTGGGCCAAATTGGGATTTGGGCTTGTAAAGTTGTAATTGGGCTTGGTTGTACTAAGATTGGGTTTAGGCTAATTGGTTGGATCCAATTGGGCCCAAAACCATATCCATAAAGTCCAATTATGACTAATGGACCTTTAAATTTTAATTGGGCCTAATGGGCCTAAATTGGTTTCTTGGCAAATAAGGGTGATTCCTTAAATGGGCTTTGGTATTTGGGTTTGACCCATGTTGACCAAAAGTCCATGCCTTAAGAAATTAATTAAAAGCCCATTGGACTTTAAATTAAATTAACATTGGATGTTAATCGGGCTTTGAGACCCGTAACGATTAGATTTGGAATCTAAGTCGTAAAGGTTCGTGAATAAAGTGTAATATTTAATTTGGAATTAAATACATGGTTTAGTATTAAATACATATTAAATTGGATTTAATGTTGTAGTTTAATTTAATTCAAGAATTCGTACTTTGAGTACTTATTCGCAAAACGAGTTTGACTCGCGCAAAATCAAATCGTTGTTTGAACATTGGATGGTCATTAATATTCAGATTAATTAATTGGATTAGATTGATTGATAACATGCTTGTGTGAATACATGGTTACGATGCATGAATAATGTATATCAGATGGATATTAGATGGTGGGGCAATTTTGGAAATTATTGTAATAAATTTAGAATTTATTAAATTGGACCTGCGTGTCCAGCCTATTACCTCCTTACTCTTTGTATTTCTCTTCTCACCTATTCCCCTCAATGTAAATGAGGTTTCTTTAGAAGTGTTATGTAATCGGGTAGAAGTAATACTTTTGCTAGCGGGAGAGAGGAAAGTGAGAGATTTTTTCTAGGAACAATATGTTTAAGTATACATCCGCATATCATTATTATTTATTTACATGCGCCTTATTATGTGTTTAGCATGTTTAAGGGTGTATGATGATGAGACCTTAACAAAGATAATTAATTGGTTGCCAATTGCACGCGAAAAACCCTCAACATCATATTAAGCGTTTTTCTTTCCATTGAGTGATTCTTACTCAAGATTCAAGACTGGCATTGGTTTGTTGGCCAAAGTCAAGACCTTTGTCCGTCAAGGATGTGTTTGAATCATGAAGGCTTTGTTCCATATTGGTGTCTTGTCCAAGTTGTGATTTGTTGGCCAAAGTCAAGATCACTTCTTGTCCATCGACATTGATTACGAAGCTTTCCAAGGTCAATGGGTTCCGCTTAACTGGGATCACTAAGTTTGTTGTGCCAAAGCCAATGCTTAGTTGATTCAGAGGAAAAAGATTAGGCAATATATTTGATATATTGGCATATATAAAATATATGTTTCGGACTTGGATGTCCACCTACTGGATCTAGGAATTGGATGAGATCCAATTGATCTTAGAGATCTACCTAGTTAATTATCATACAATTTGTTGGCCAAAGTCAAGATTGTGTGTTATTTAATGGGATCCTAGCCCACTAGGAAACAAGGTTTCCCGAGTACACAACAGAGGGTTAGAAGCTCGCCGAAAAATAGTGGGAGGCAAGTATTAAATTTGCAATATTCGTTTATGTAACTTGCCATACACGCTCATTACAAATTTTTCGTCAATATAAATTAATATATTAGTTGGACTAATATTTAATGTTGTTTTAATTAAACAGTTGGACTGTATTCAAACTATTTCAATTAATAGTTGATTTTATAATTGGATTATAGAAATCAATATAATTGAATTTAATTTATTAAATTATAGTTGATTATATAGTTGGACTATAGTAATCATTATAATAAATTGTACCTGAAATCGTTGATTAAATAGTTGGACTATTAGAATCAAGATAAATTGAAAGATTAGTGTTTAAAACATAATCCTGGGTGATAAATGTTTTAAACGACTTTAATTTTCAAATTGGGAATAATAGATCTCAAGATAAACCTGAGTGACCGAGAAGTTACTTTATTTGATAAAATAACATCTTAGGCCTAAGCCCGAAGTTAAGCAAATAGTAGAACATGATATTTGGAATATTCATGTAATGATAACTTTAGTGCTTAATCCATTATGCTTGCCGCATAGACTCCTTAATTTCTTAGTCAGAACTAAGGATTAGATCCTTATAGTATGATAATGAAATTGAAGGATCTTCATAGATCTATTTTTAGATCTTTGAAGTACTAAATTGAAATAATAAACTCTTGGAGAGTTAATGGCTATACTCAAGGAGACAAAGCCAAAAGTTTGCAATAAGGCAAGAAGCGCAAGGCGTATCTTATTTCGATATTCTAGAAGGCCAAGGCTTGGCCAAAGGCTTCTGGAGTGTGGAAAAAGGGCAAAGGCAAAATCATTATAATCTTCTGGGAAGATAAAGGACATATCCTAAAATATCTACCTAAAATGTGGCAAACAGGGACACGAAAGCGTGACTGCCGTATGGACAAGGCAGACATGAAGGAATTGAAGAACAGGCAAGGCTCTGACTTCAAATATGTTTTTCATAATCATGTTCACTACTAGTATTAAAATTGGATTTTAGATACTGGAAATGGTACATAAATATGTACTGGTGTGCAGAATCTGCTGAAAAGTAGGATACTGACTTCTGTTGAGATTAATCTGCGAATTGAAAATGGGACGAAATTTGCTGTTTTAACCGTAGATACTTAAGTTTAGGAACTACCCTTCGGGTGTGTACTTAAAATTAGGAAACTGTTAAAATGTAACTAGTTTGACTAGATACATTATCTCTTTATCAGGGTTTAACCCGTTGCGGGTATACCTTTATATTCTAGAACACTAAAATGTTTTATTATATAAAGATGATATTGAGATAAACATATTAGATGTGAATAATAGTATTTATATTTAGAATATAAATAAATCTTAAACGTATAACATGACAAACAAATAGCTCAAACTGATTTGATCAGTTGAGACTTATATGTGGCATTGTAGTCTGTGACACAATTAAACAAGACTCGTACATCCACACTTTTGAAGAGTGGGTACTAGGACAAATTTGATTCTATTCAAATAATGTCTACGAATCTAGTTTATTGGGCAAAGTGCCTAAAACACCTTTACTTGGTAAAAGTGCAAGTGCCACCGATCTGTTAGCCCTCGTTCATTGTGACGTAAGTGGGCCCATATCTAGCTAGGCTAGAGGTGGATATCAATATTCCGTGACCTTTACGGATGTGGCATCGCGTTATGGTAATGTGTTTCTTTTGAAACACAAATCGGAAACTTTTAGAGTTTCGACACGAAATAGACAAATAGATCGGATAAAGTATTATACTGTCACGATTAGACCATGATGAAAATATTTAAGCAATAAGTTTCTCAATACTTGAAAGAGTACAATATTCTTTCAATGAGGACTCCTCCCGGAACATGTCAACCTAACGGTGTGTCCGAACAGATAAATCGAATTTTGTTAGACATGATAAGATTAATCATGAGTCGCTCTGAGCTACCATTTCCTTCAACGGATACGCATAAACAGTGCAAAACTTATTTTGATTAAGGTTCCATAAAAAAATCTGTTAGACAGACTTCATATTAGATATGAACAGGAAAGAAACTGGATTTTCTTATTCCTGAAGATTTGGGATTGTTGGGCATATGTTTGGATGATACCAAACTGAAACCAAATCGGATAAGTGCCTAATTGTGGGTTATCCTAGGGAAACCAAAGTATAGTACTTATACATCTCACTAGAGAACAATGTAATTGTTGCTCGCCATGTGGTTTTCCTAAAAGGAATACCGATATGCAGTGGTAAGTGGGAGGAAAGTAAAACTCGATGAAAATCAGAGTAATACTGTTCCAGGCACCGATTCCTAATGGAACACAAATAGTTCATCAAGGATGAAACTATTCCAATAATCTTCGAATACAGAAGAACCACGTAAGTCGGAGAGAGTCAAAAAACAACCTGAGGTATGGGTTTCTGATCTCACCTCATAAAGATGTCAATCTTATTGAGGAATACCAAATGACTACGTATGAGGAAGTGATACAAGGTATCGACTCCCTATCATGGTAAAGTGCCATGAAGTCCGAAATGGATTCTATGTATACCAACCAAGTTTGGACACTGGTTGATGTACCAAAAGGCAATGTGACTATTGGTACTATATAAGTCTTCAAGGAAGACATACATGGAATGCAACATACCAACGTACTAAGCTAGGCTTGTAATGAAAAGGTATCGTTATCAACATTGTATCGATAACGATGAAACCTTGTATATGTTGCCATGGTAAATCCATTTGGATAATGCTTGCTAATGCTTCATGTCTCATTCATGAAATATGGCAGCTGGAATGCCAAAATCGCTTTCCTTAACGGAAACCTTTTGGAGGATGTTTACAACATCCTGACGGTTTTGTCGTACCAAAACTAGCAAACAAGGTTTGCAGGTTATTCGACCCATGGATGGATTGAAGCAAGCATAGTGATCTTGGAACTGATGTTTTGATGTAATCATAATGGTGTATGATTTAATTCAAAACGAAAATGATTCTTGTGTATATAAGAGGGTTAGTGGGAGCACACTGAAAGTGAATGTCCTGTATAATAATGATGACATGTCATTTCTTGGAAATGATATTCCCATAATACAATCGGTGAAAACTTGGCTTTCATGAAATTTCTCCGTAGAATTCTTGGGAGAAACAACATTTATTCTAGGAATAAAGATCTACTGTGATAGATTTAAAGTTGTTAACACTCTCCGAGAACTCGTACATTGAAATAAATGTACGCGACCTGGTGTCTCATACGCTTTGAGCATATGGAGTCACAATCAGACCAATCCAAGTGATAGTCATTGAGTATCTTAGAGGAACTAAGGATGCCTTCTTAAACTATGGAGAATGAGAACTTGAAGTGACTGGGTTCACTGCTGCAAGTTTCCTAACCGATAAAAATGACTATGAGTCATAAGAACGGTACTATAAAGTTTGAATAACGGAACAGTGAGCTGGAAATCTTCCAAGCAAGATATTGTTACCGAATAAACAACAATAGTGGATTATTGATGCAGCTGAGGCAGTAATAGAAGCCTTCTGGATTGATAATAATCTAATTAGATTAGATATAGTTCTGTTAGCAGCTGAGCTAGGCTACAACACAGGCTAAAGAATTAATGGTCTCATCAACGATCCAGATACATACTTTGACTATTCATCTGATTCGTTCTGATCATACATCGTGGTGATGTGATGATCGTATAAATTGCATCAGATGATAATCATGCAAATCCGCTGATGAAAGTCTTTTCTCAGAAATTTGAGCGAACCGTACATAGTTCGGGTGTAGGACACACTCTCTCTCTCAATTTCTTGATGAAACCGTGAGCTCCATTAGAGGGAAAAATTGGATTTTTTCTTTCATCTTTTGCTAGCACAATCAAAGGATCAATACAAGGTGATAGGGAACCGAATCTTGGAGTTTGGAATCCTTAAAGCTTGGAGCTTCATCATCTTCATCAACAAAACAACCTTGGCCGAATCTTGGAGCATCTTGGAGGAAAAAGTTTTTGTTGAGCATCATATTCAAACCGATCATTGTAAGTGTGTTTCCGCCACATTTCTTTATAGTATTCATTCAATTTCGTGGCTTAAAACGATCTTGGGACATCAATAGAAACCAACACATGGGGCACAGCCATATTAGTCATAGTAGTGGTCAAAGCTTGCAGTTGCTCAGTAACCTTAGTGAGATTAGCTTCTAGCTGATCCATACGAGATCCCTCGTTAACTGATTCACTCATGTTTGTTATTGACCTCTTGACGAGTCTTCCCTCTTCCCTAACCCAACTGGTATCATGGTGTCTTTTAAAACTACAAGTTAGCATGTATGCGTGTAGTGCATGAAATATACAAGCCCATCAAGATTTTTATACTAGTTGGCCCATTATCATTTCAAAGCATTCAATCATACTATTGCGCGATGCAAACTTGTCCCAGTTGAAAAGGCCCAACAAGTTTACACTTTTGCGATAACATGGCTAAAAAACTTCAAATGATAAGAGGCCCAAACACAAAATGGCCCATTGGCATTTTAGAAGCTTTTGGTCCACTTGTCAAAGGACACGAACTCGTCCCAGTTTAAATGGCACAACAAGTTCACATCTTTTGACAAGAAGTCCGACTGAATCCAAATGATGATGGTCCTAAACACAAGCATGAAGAAATAATTTCTACTGGTCATATAACTATGGTTCACATGTGGGTTTACGGGAGTGTAGATAAAGGCTCTCGCTGATGAAGGATTGCTCACAACTAGGACTCCCCACTCAAGGGTTCGAGTGACCAAGTGAGCGCACTTTTTTTATACCTTAAGGTACATGCTAGCAGGTTATGATGCGTAACTGACTGTCAAATGGATTTCTTATTGTAGATTCCCCAGAGGGAGGGTGGAACGAACTCTCTTAAATACCCAAGCCTGTTAGGCTCTTATCGCCTTGGTGACAGGAATAAACAACAAGTCCTCCAAATTAGTCTGTCACAGTGAGCTACGGGTAATGATGTCGGAGTTTCTACGGCCCCAAGGATCGAATATAAAGCAAGAAATATGTGCGAATACAACGAGGGAGTTACGGAATACTCACATCGAGCGGTTGAATGACGCGGCAATGAACAAAACTTGATTTTCTGCCCACTGGACTGCTCGGCAGTGAGCTGCTGTGGCTCCTCCAAATTCAGCCATAGGTGAGCTCCATCAAGCTCCAAGCTTCGTCAAACTATTCCAAGCTCATGGATGGACTTCCCTATCACCTTCACATGTCTCTCGGGGTGCTAGCTCTCGGCATTTCCCAGAAAAACCAGAACAAAAACAACCCAAATGGACGTGAAGAAGAGAGGAATTGGAGGGGAGAGAGATGGATAATGTGTTGTTGAAAATTGGTAATTGATTTTCATAAATCATATACACAATTTTGGCTTTAAAAAGTCAAACCAATTAATGCCCAAAACCGCTACATCAATCAATCAATCAATCACATCAATCAATCAAATTGTCACATCACTAAAAGTGACATGTGATTTGACGCTTGATGTGACTAGCGATTTGACGCTTGATTTGACTTGCGTGCCGCACTCGAATTCGAAATGCGAATGCGCTCGCAAACAATCTCGGGCTCGGGTTCGCTAATTCCAAAATAACGAATTTTCCGTTGCGACGTAATTAAATCTAACTTAATTAAATAATCATGTCTAGCAAAATTACTATTCACATCGCTAACGAATTAATTCTAAATTAACTCGTTCGCCCAAATTAAAATCTAATTTTAATTCCGCGTCGAAATCCAATTTCGTTTAATATATCGAATATATTAATTTATCGATTAATTCCAAATTAATCGTTATCTCTCTTTAATTGATATTTTATCCCAGATAAAATATCTCCGTAATTAATCCCAGATTAATTTTCTCTCTCATCATATTAATCCCAGATTAATTAAAAGTGCGAGTCATACGTCATTGGTGAATCTTCGGGAAGCGACCCATGAGATCCCCGGATATATTGGCAGTAAATCGGGTCGTCGGACTATCCGAACACGTAAGTACCTAGTACTACGATTGTACCGATTTACAAGACAAGGTTGGCTTCTAGCAAAGCGTCATGCCTACCTAATTCTCCAGAAATATCCTTACAGGAATATAAGGATCTATATCAGGCGTAGTATACGTAGTATTGCGTATTTCGATCCAGTATCGGATGATCACATGCAAGGCCTGGGGATGGTACAGTGTCTGCCCCCTACGAATCATATATCAGATTACGAGCAACTAGTCTCTTTAATATCGGATAATCATGACCAAGTCATATTATCCCGACGGTTGCAACCTTTTTAGAGAACCAGTTCTGTATCCCTTTCACGATCATCATCTCCATATGACTGGAGTGATACTTCCGTCTTGACATCACACCCAACACACTACGATTCTCAATATACCCAGCAGAGGCGTACACAGAACCTGTTAAAGCCCTGGATGACCACAACCAAAGTATATTGATTGTTGCAAGTATTAGCGGTGCAAGTCTCAGGTTAAGACCAAATACACCTACCCTGATTTCGGACTTCGATAGACACATAGTCATACTACCAATGGAATTTCGAGGGGGTCTATCCAGAGCGAAGCTGTTTCCCGTACCATCGGTAAAACACAACCTCATATTACACTTGAATGAGTATCCTATACCTAAATATATGAGAACTATGCCATTGTGCCCTCACAATGCGCACAAGTGTAATACTAGTCTTTTACGTATTTATCGATGTCCAATCTCGATAATACACTGACTAGGGATATTTAATGATTTATCCTTCGTGGACTGATACTGTCTCATATTATTCTCAATCCAGGAACAAATCATAGGGACCTCCTATCATTTATATATCTTGGTGATCTAATCACAAATGATAAGAGTGCAATCTCTTTTGTCACATAGTTAATTTGTACAACAACACTATGATATGTACAAATAGTGACGCTATGGGTCATAATTATCTAACAATCTCCCACTTGGCCTATAGCCAGTCACTCGAGTGTCTTACACCTGAACTATGTACGGTTGGCTCAAACTGCTGAGAAAAGACTTTCGTCAACGGATTTGCATGATTATTGTCTGATGCGATTTATTCGATCATCACATCGCCACGATGTATGATCCGAACGAATCAGATGAATAGTCGAAGTATATATCTGGATCGTTGATGAGACCATTAATTCTTTAGCATGTGCTGCAGCCTAGCTCAGCTGCTAACAGAACTATATCTAATCTAATTAGATTTGTTATCGACCCAAATGGCTTCTATTGCTGCCTCAGCTGCAGCAATAACCTGCATTTGTTGTTTATTCGGTAACAGTATCTTGCTTGGAAGAACTGTACTGTTATTCAAACTGTATAGTACCGTTTTGCAACTTGTAGTCGTCTTTATCGGTTTAGAAACTTGCAGTAGTGATCCCAGTCACTTCAAGTTCTCCATCTCCATAGTATAAGATAACATACTTAGTTCTCTAAGATACTAAGTATGGTCTTAACTTCTATCTAGTGACTATCACATAGATTGACCTGTTTGTGAATCCATATGCTCAAAGCGTATGAGACACTAGGTCTCGTACATTTTTCAATGAACGATTTCTCGGAGAGTATTAACAACTTTAAATCTATCCCAGTAGATCTTTATTCCTAGAATAAATGTTGATTCTCCCAAGAATTCTACGGAGAATATTTATGAAAGCCAAGCTTTCACCTATTATATTTATGGGAATATTACTCCATTATGATTACATCAAAACGATAATTCAAAGAACCTATGCTTGGTTTAATCCAAACATGGATCGAATAACCTACAAACCTTGTTTGCTAGTTTTAGTACGACAAAACCGACAGGATGTTGTAAACATCCTCCGGAAGGTTTCCTTTTCAGGAAATCGATTTTCCCGTTCAGCTTCCATATTTCATAAATGAAACATGAAGCTTTAGCAAGCATTCTCCAAATGGATTTACCGTGGCAACAGGTAAAAGGTTGAATCGTAATCAACACAATATTGATAACGATACCTTTCCGCTAAAAGCCTAGCTTATACGTTGGTATGTTGCCATCCATGTACGTCTTCATTGAAGACTTATATAGTACCAATAGGCACAATGCCTTGCGGTACAACAACTAGTGTCCAAACTAAGTTGATATACATGGAATCCATTTTGGACATCATGACACTTTGTCATAATTATGGAGTCGATACCTTGTATCACTTCCTCATACATAGCAGTTGGTATACCTCAAAAGATTAACATTTTTATGAGGTGAGATCAGAAACCCATACCCCAGGTTGTTTTCTGAC
This sequence comes from Zanthoxylum bungeanum, assembly GCA_019454045.1. Lineage (NCBI taxonomy): Eukaryota > Viridiplantae > Streptophyta > Magnoliopsida > Sapindales > Rutaceae > Zanthoxylum > Zanthoxylum bungeanum. Next base: position 106,465 of record SKCR01032112.1, read on the forward strand.
TCTCTCCGACATACGCGGTTCTTGTGTATTCGAAGATTAATGGTATAGTTTCATCTTTGATTAACTATATATGTTCCATTAATGATTCGGTGCCTAGAACAGTATCACTTTGATTTTCATCGAGTTATACTATCCTCCCACTTACCACTGCATATAGGTGTTCCTCTCAGGAAAACCGCATGGTGAGCAACAACCTAATTGTTCTCTCTTGTGAGATGTATAAGTACTATACTTATGGTTTCCCTAGGATAACCTACAATTGGCACTTATCCAATTTGGGTTCCAGTTTGGTATCATCCAAACGTATGCCTAGCATCCCAAATATTCAGGATTGAGAAACCCAGTTTCTTTCATGTTCATATCTAATATGAAATTTTTCAAACAGATTTTAATGGAACCTTATTCTAAATAAGTTCTACACTGTTTATGCTTATCCGTTGAAGGAAATGGTAGCTCAGAGCGACTCATGATTAACCTTATCATGTCCAAAAAAATTCGGTTTATCCTGTTCGGACACACCGTCAAATTCACGTGTTCCGGGAGGAGTCCTCATTGAATGAATACTATACTATTTCAAGTATATGAGAAACTTATTGCTTAAGTATTTTCATTACGGTCTTACCATGACGGTTTAACACTTTAGCCGATCTGTTTGTCTATTTCGTGTCGAAAACTTTAAAAGTTTCTGATTTGTGTTCTTCAAAAGAAACGCATAACCATAACACGATGCCACATCCGTAAAGGTCACGAAATATTCATATCCACCTCTAGCCTAGCTAGACATGGGCCTACTTGTTTCACTATGAACTAGGGCTAGCAAATCGGTGGCATTTGCACTTTTACCAAGTAAATAGTATTTTAGGCACTTTGCCCAATAAACTAGATTCGTGGACTTTATTTGAATGGAATCAAATCAGTCCTGGTACCCACTCTTCAAAAGTGTGGATATACGATTCTTGTTTAATTGTGTCTCAGACAACAATGCCACAATTAAGTTTCATCTGATCAAATCAGTTTGAGCTATTTGTTTGTCATGTTGTATATTTGAGATATATTTATATTCAAAATATAAATGCTGTTATTCACATCTAATGTGTATATCTCAATATCATCTTTATAAAATAAAACACTTTAGTGTTCTAGAATATAAAGGTTCACCCACAGCGGGTTAAACACTGATATAGAGATAATGTTTCTAGTCAAACTAGTTACATTGTAACAGTTTCCAAATTTAGGTACAAACCCGAAGGTAGTTCCTAAAATTAGGTATCTATGGTTAAAACAGCGACTTTCGTCCCGTTTCCAATTCGCAGATAAATCTCAACTGAAGTCAGTATCCTGCTCATAGCAGATTCTGAACATCAATGCATATTTATGTACCACACTAAGTATTTAAAATCCAATTTTAATACTAGTAGTGAACAAAATATGACAAACATATTTGAAGTCAGAGCCTTGCTCATCTTCAATTCCTTCATGTCTGCTTTGTTCAAATGGCAGTCACGCTTCCGCGATCCCGTTTGCCACAGTTTAGGCAGACATTTTGGGATATGTCATTTATCTTCCCAGAAGATTATAATGATTTTACCTTTGCCCTTTTTCACACTCCAGAAGCCTTCGGCCTAGCCTTGGGTTTCTAGAATATCGAAGTAAGGTGCGCCTTGCGCTACTTGCCTTATTGCAAATTTTGACTTTATCTTCTTGAGAAATAGTCATTAACTCTCCAAGAGTCTACTATTGCAATTTGTACTTCTAAGATTAACAAATAGATCTATGAAGATCCTTCAATTTCAATATCATACTACAAGGATCTAATCCTTAATTCTGATTAAGAAATTAAGGAGTCTATTGCGACAAGCTTAATGGATTAAGCACTAAAGTTATCATCACATGAATCTTCCAAAGATCATGCTCTACTATTTGCTTAATTCCGGGCTTAGGCCTAATATGTTATTTTATCAAATAAAATAACTTATTATTTTCCAGGACCATCCTGAAATATTATTCCCATTTGAAAATTAAACCATTTAAACATTTTCCCTAGGATTATGTTTTAAATGTCAATCTTTCAATTATATCTTGATTTTATAGTCCAACTATTTAATCAACGATTTTGGTACTATTTATTATAATGATTACTATAGTCCAACTATTTAATCAACTATAATTAATAGATTAAAATCAATTATATTGATTACTATAATCCAATTATAAAATCAACTATAAATGAATAGTTTGAATACAGTCCAACTGTTAATTAAATCAACGTTAAATATTAGTCCAACTAACATTTAATTTAATTGACAAATGATATTTGTTTTGAGCGCATATGGCAAGTAATTAAACGAGTATTGCAAATTCAATTCTTGTCTCCCACTATTTTTTGGCGAGCCTCTAACCCTCTATCGAGTAATCGGGAACTGTGTTTCCTAGTGGGCTAAGATCCCGTTAAATATCACACAATCTTGACTTTGGCCAACAAATTGTATGATAATTAACTAGGTAGATCTCTAAGATCAATTGGATCCAATCCAATTCCTAGATCCAGTAGGTGGACATCCAAGTCCGAAACATATATCTTATATATGCCAATATATCCAATATATTGCCTAACCTTTTTCCTTTGAATCAACTAAGCCTTGGCTTTGGCACAACAAACTTAGTGATCCCAGTTAAGCGTGACCCATTGACCATGGAAAGCTTCGTAATCAATGTCGATGGACAAAAAGTGGTCTTGACTTTGGCCAACAAACCACAACTTGGACAAGACACCAATATGGAACAAAGCCTTTGTGATTCAAACACATCCTCGACGGATAAAGGCCTTGACTTTGGCCAACAAGCCAATGCCAGTCTCGGATCTTGAGTAAGAATCACTCAATGGAATGAAAAATGCTTAATATTTTACGAGGGTTTTTCGAGTGCAAATTGGCAACTAATTTATTATCTTTGTTAAGGTCTCATCATCATACACCCTTGAACATGCATTCTAAACACATAATAAAGCGCGTATAAATAAATAATAATGATATGCGGATGGATACTTTACACAATGATCCTAGATCAAATCTCTCCATTTCTCTCTCCCGCTAGCACATGTATTTGCTTCTACCCGTTACACTACACTTCTAAAGAAACCTTATTTACATTGAGGGAAAAAGGTAAGAAGAGAATACAAAGAATAAGGAGGTAATAAGGCTGGACACGCAGGTCCAATTAATAAATTCCAAATTTATTACAACAATTTCTAAAATTACCCCACCCATCTAATATCCATCCGATATACATTAATCATGCATCGCAACCATGTATTCACACAAGCATGTTATCAATCAATCTAATCAAATTAATTAATCTGATAATTAGTGACCATCCAATGTTCAAACAATGATTTGATTTTGCTCGAGTCAAACCCGTTTTTGCGAATAAGTACTTAAAGTATGAATTCTCGAATTAAATTAAACTACATAATTAAATCCAATTCAATTTTTATTTAATTCTAATTCGCTATTTAATTCCAAATTAAATACTACACTTTATTAATAAACCTTTTACGACTTAAATTCCAAATTTAATCGCTACGGGTCTCAAAGCCCGATTAACGTCCAACGTCAATTTAATTAAAGTCCAATGGGCTTTTAATTAATTTCTTGAGGCGTGGAATTTTGGTCAACTCGGGTCAAACCCAATAACCAAAGTCCAATCCGGGAGTTACCCCATAAGCCCAGAAATCAATTTAGGCCCATTAGGCCCAATTAAACTTTAAAGGTCCATTAGTCGCATTGGGCTTTATGGAAGCGGTTTTGGGCCCAATTGGATCCAACCAATTTAGCCCTATTTTGAATATAAATGAATCTCCTAAAATGACAAACAAAAGGCTCAAAAGGAGTAATCTAAAAGATGAAGCTTATATGTGGCATTGTCGTCTAGACACATCAACAAGACTCGCATATCCACACTTTCAAAGAGTGGGTACTTGGACGAATTTGATCCCAATTCATATGACGTCTGCGAATCTTGTCTTTTAGGCAAAATGCCTAAATCACCTTTTAGCGGTAAAGGTGAACGTGCCACAGAACTGTTAGCTCTCGTTCATACTGATGTATGCGGGCCCATGTCTAGCCAGGCTAGAGGTGGATTTCACTACTTCGTAACCTTTACAGATGATGCATCTCGTTACGGTTATGTGTATCTTATGAGACACAAGTCGGAAACTTTTGAGAATTCAAAGAGTTTCGACACGAAGTGGAGAAACAACAGGGATGAGTATCAAGACATTACGGTCAGACCGTGGTGGCGAATACTTAAGTTATGAGTTTCAAGATTACTTGAAAGAATATGGTATTCTTTCACAGTGGACTCCTCCTGGAACACCACAATTAAACGGTGTGTCCGAACGGAGAAACCGCACCTTGTTGGACATGGTGAGGTCAATGATGAGTCGCACTGAGCTACCAATATCCTTCTGGGGATACGCATTAAACAGTGCTATACTTATTTTGAATAAGGTACCGTCGAAGTCTGTTGAACAGACCCCATATGAGATATGGACAGGAAGGAAACCAGGTTTCTCTTTCCTAAAGATTTGGGGATGCTGGGCATATGTTAAACGTTTGGAAGGCACCAAACTTGAACCCAAATCTGATAAATGCCTTTTCGTTGGATATCCTAGGGAAACCAAAGGATATTACTTCTATTACCCACAAGAGAACAAAGTATTTGTTGCTCTACATGCGGTTTTCCTTGAGAAGGAATTCCTAAATGCAGTGGTAAGTGGGAGGAAAGTAGAACTCGATGAAGATCGTAGTGATACTGTTCCTGGCAATGAATCAACGACGGAACAAGAACAGACCATCCGGGATGAGTCTGTACCACAAACTTCACATACACAAGGACCGCGTAGGTCGGAGAGAGTCAGAACAGTACCTGAGAGGTATGGGTTCCTGATCTCACCTCATATAGATATTAATCTTATTGAGGATAATGAGCCGGCTACGTATGAGGAAGCGATACAAAATATCGATTCCGCTTTATGGCAAGAAGCCATGAAGTCCGAGATGGATTCCATGTACGCCAACCAAGTTTGGACACTGGTTGATGCACCAGAAGGCGTAAAGCCTATTGGATGCAGATGGATCTTCAAGAAGAAGACCGACATGGATGGCAACGTACAAACGTACAAGGCTAGGCTTGTAGCGAAGGGGTATCGTCAACAATATGGTATTGATTATGACGAAACCTTCTCACCCGTTGCCATGATTAAATCCATTCGGATAATGCTTGCAATAGCTGCATATTTCGACTTCGAGATATGGCAGATGGACGTTAAAACCGCTTTCCTTAACGGAAACCTTTTGGAGGATGTTTATATGCAACAGCCTGACGGTTTTATCGTACCTAGACTTGCAAACAAGGTTTGTAAGTTAAATCGATCCATTTATGGATTGAAGCAAGCATCACGGTCATGGAATCAGCGTTTTGATGAGATCATAAAGGAATATGATTTCGTGCAAAACGCAGATGACCCTTGTGTATACAAGAAGGTTAGTGGGAGAGCACTTACTTTTATTGTCCTTTATGTCGACGACGTATTGCTTATAGGCAATGACATTCCCATGCTAACGTCGGTGAAAGCTTGGCTTTCATTAAAATTCTCCATGAAAGATCTGGGAGAAGCAGCCTTTATTCTTGGAATAAAGATCTACAGGATAGATCTAGAAAGCTGCTTGGACTCTCCCAGAGTACATACATTGATAAAGTGTTGAAGCGATTCAACATGGAACAATCCAAGAGGGGATTGGTTCCAATGGTACGTGGTACCTCTCTGTCTAAGGACATGTGTCCTAAGACTCAGGAAGAGAGAGACCACATGAGTCGGATACCGTTCGCCTCGGCAGTCGGATCGATCATGTATGCCATGATATGTACACGACCTGATGTCTCATATGCTTTGAGCATGTGCAGTCGCTATCAGGCCGATCCAGGTGAAGGTCACTGGATAGCAGTTAAGAATATCCTTAAGTATCTTAAACGAACTAAGGATGCTTTCTTAATTTATGGAGGTGGAGAACTTGCGGTATCTGGGTATACCGATGCAAGTTTCCAAACCGACAAGGATGACTACAAGTCGCAATCCGGGTACATTTTTTGCTTGAATAACGGAGCAGTGAGCTGGAAATCTTCCAAGCAAGATACTGTTGCCGATTCAACAACAGAAGCGGAGTACATCGCTGCATCTGAAGCAGCAAAGGAGGCAGTTTGGATCCGAAAGTTCCTAATCGGATTAGGAGTAGTTCCGTTAGCAGCTGAGCCCGTTCCATTGTATTGTGACAATAACGGGGCTATAGCACAGGCTAAGGAACCAAGGTCTCATCAACGGTCCAAGCATGTTCTTCGACGTTATCATCTGATTCGGGAGATTATACATCGTGGCGATGTAAAAGTCGAGAAGGTCACATCAGATGACAACATTGCAGATCCGCTGACGAAAGCTGTTCTACAGCAAGTTTTTGAACGACACATACATAGTTCGGGTATTAGATGCTTGAGTGACTGGCTATAGGCCAAGTGGGAGATTGTTAGACATTATGTCCCATAGCGTCACTGTTTGTAAATGATATTGTATTATTGTACAAAATTAACTATGTGATAATGAAATTGCCTTTTGCCGTTTTGTAATATTATTTACTTTGATTATAAATGGCGAAAGTCCATATGATTAGTACCTGGACTGAGAATGATATGAGACAGTATCAGTCCCCAAAGGTTTAATCATTAAATATCCCTAGTCGTAGTATTATCGAGACTGGACATCGATAATGCGGAATAGACTAGTATTGCGCTTGTGCACGTTGTGAGGGCACAACGCATAGTTCTCATATATTTAAGTATTGGATACTTATGCAAGTGCGATAGGAGGTTGTGTTTTACCGATGGTACGGAAAACAGCTTCGCTCTGGATAGACCCCGCGGAATCCCATTGGTAGTATGTCTACGTGTCTATGGGAGGCCGCATCAGGGTAGGTGTATATGGTCTTAACCTGAGACTTACATCGCTAGTACTTGCGACAATCGGTAAACTTTAGTTTTGGTGGTTGGGGACCTTAACCGGTTCTGTGTACACCTCTTCTGGGTTTATCGAGAATCGTAGTGTACTGGATGTGATGTCAAGATGGAAGTATCGCTTCAGACATATGGAGGTGATGATCACGCAGGACACAGAACTAGTACTCTATAAAAGGTTGCAACCGTCGGGACAATATGACAAGGTCAGGATTGTCCGATTTAAAGAGACTAGTTGCTTGATGTCCGATATATGTTTCGTACGGGGCAGACACATCTCCAGCCCCAGGCCTAGCATGTGATCATCCGATACTGGATCGATGTACGCAATACTACGGTATACTACGCCTGATACAGATCTTATATTCCTATAAGAATATTTCTGGAGAATTGGGTAGGCATGGCGCTTTGCTAGAAGCCAACCTTGTCTTGTAAATCGGTAAAGACGTAGTACGAGGTACGTACGTGTTCGGATTATCCGACGACCGTATTTACTGCCAAAATATCCGGAGATCTCTTGGGTCGCTTCCTGAAGATTCACCTATGATATTTGATTCGGACTTAATTAATCTTGGATTAATTGCGGAGAAACTTTATCTTGGATAAAGTGCCTTAATTAGAGAGAGAGAACGATTAATTTGGAATTAATCGATAAAATTATTATATTCGATATAATAATCGAAATTCGATTTCGACGCGAAATTAAAATTAGATTTTAATTCGGGCATACGAGTTAATTTAGAATTAATTCGTAAGCGACGTAAATAATAATTTCGCTAGGAGCGATTATTTATTTAAATCCGATTTAATTAACGTCGCGACGCAAGTTCGGTATTTCGGAAATATCGAACCCGAACGCGTGAGTGGACGTGGGCCCACTTTCATTGGGAAACGTGTGGGGCCCACATGACACTTGTCATTATATGCATTATTTTATTGATAAGGCATGCGTTAATAGTGTACAAAACACTCTAGGCATTGCATGGTGATAGTGTGCATTACACTCAAAGGTTTGCATGGAGTTTGAGTGTTTGACACTCTAAGCCATTGCATGGGTTTATGTCATAGATTTATTATAATTTAATAAATTATAACATAAATATAAATTGATTTTTGGTAAAACAAAACATCAATTAAGACTTTACACAAAATCTCTCTTCTCTCTCAAATTGCCGAGAACTCCATTGACAAGGGTAAGGAAGATTTGATCTTCTATTTCTCCATTTTTGCTAGCACAAGCAAGGGATCAAAAGAGGTGATAGGGAAACCATCAAAGAGCTTGGAATACAAAAGCTTGGAGCTTCAAGTCTTCTTCCTCCTCTTGGCCGAATCTTCCACACTTGGAGCTTCTACCATTTGATCATCTTCTTCATCACAAGGCATTGTAAGTATGATTCCGCCATACTTCATGTTTATATATATTCTTTATAGTATTTCACATGCTTAATCTTTGTTTGGGACATATATAGAAACCAACACTAGGCGTCAGCCACAGGCTAGGAATTAAGGTCTCATCGATGATCCAGAATATACTTCTATATTCATATGATTCGTTCGGATCATACATCGTTGGCGATGTGATGATCGTATTTAATCGCGTCAAAAATAATTACGTAAATCCGCGACGAAAACTTTTATCAGCAAATTTAGGAAACCGTACATAGTTCGGGGTGTAGACACTCGAGGACTGGCCTTGTTGGTTTCTATAATATGTCCCAAGGAAAGATTAAGCATTTGAAATACAATAAATGAATATATTTTTAACTTTGAAGTATGGCGGAATCATACTTACAATGCTTTGTTGATGAAGAAAATCAAACCAAAATGGAAGCTCCAAGTGTTGATTGATTCGGCCAAGAGGAGAAGATGGTGGAAAGTTCCAAGCTTTGTGAATTCCTTGCTCTATGATAGTTTCCCTATCACCTCTT